>JACGWL010000923.1:0-2500 GCA_034509725.1 Sesamum angolense
AAGTCAGAGATCACTGGCAGAAGATGCCATTCCCTAAATCAGTCTAATCATCGGCTTGGCTTTACACCCTTTCCTTTTGGCTTGTCGAAATCCCGTTGAAGTTGATCAATTAATCGGATTCATTTTCAGTTAAAGCCTCAATAGGCTTTGTGGTCCATTACTAGTTTTCCCCTCCTGGCCAAAGGGGAAATTACTGTTATTTGGCAACTACGCTTCTTCAAGTCTCATCTAGGGCTCTCAAGGAGCACCACCTGCTTATGGTTATCTCAAAAAAAAGACATTTCTCCGTAAGTGGGCTCTACTTACTTTTACACCTTTCAAGGGCCTGTTTTTCCATCTATTGGAAATCCTGTCTTGTGTACCGTTGTACCGTCTTGTTAAGATAATGAGACCTTCTACGCGCCTCCCTCCCACAAGGGGCTTTCCAAAGGCCTTCGTTGGTCATATCATGCAATTCCCCCTCTCTACCAACCTATCTATCGATTTTGAGTAAGACATGCGAATTGGAGAACTTATGTCCTCCCTGGCGATTAGTGAAATGGGGTTCTCACTGTAATAAGAATCCCAAGGAGTTTTCTTGCTAGGTCAGAAAGAGTGATTTTCCCTTAAGAAGAACTATTTGGGCTTGGCCCAGTTCAGTTGTAGCAGTGTAAGGAAAGTATATAGGTATTAGGTCGGCTTATCTAGTAGTTCAATTGCCCGCTTATCTATAAAAGACGGATGAGTAGCTTAGTGCATGGCAGGAAGAAGATTACTTTAGCTCAGGCTCAGGGGGAAGCATTCCAATCAAGGTCTTTGGCTGGGGAAAGAAGGCACGAGATCCAGAGGGATACCAAGCTGATTCAGGGTGAAGGTCATAGGACTGAGGCACTAGAGAGGCAACACTAACATGAGTTTACAGTGGTTTTTGAGTCGTGCTAACCGAGGGTGAAGACCAGTGGGTTGAGGCACTATCCGAGATTCTCAGAGTGGGTTCCAAGCTTGAGTGGGGTAGACCACCAGGCACCGAGATTGAGGCAAATGAGGCAAGATGCTAGTTCTGATCAGTGTAAACGGGGTACGAGGGTTGTTTTGTTCAGTCTTCGCCCGCTCTGAACGGGATTTCTATTTAATTAAGAGCCTGGTCCGTAACTTTCATAGAGATAAAGGAACTCCTAAGTTTTGCGCCAGAGACATTAGGACTGAAGCCTTAGGGAACGACTCCTACCGATTAGCTACTCCCGCTAAGTGCCGCTCTTCCTTTTATCACGCAACTCATAATGCATAGCCTTATGAGCGACTACCTCGTCAGAACGCTAGAAAGATTTTCCATCAGTCATGCTTTGAACCCCCAAGTCGGATAAATCAGTAAGACTAGCTCGAGTTAGTTCTTACCCTCTCCTACTATGAATTCGTTAGCGCAGTACCCGGCAGAACCTTAAAAAAGACTAAGCTAAGAAAGTCTCTCATTGCTTGATTGTAAGATGCCCTAACTAGCTACTAGCTAAAGGATCATATGGGCAAAGTCAAGTGAGCTCTGCTCTCAAAGAGGCTGATGTTAAAGACTAGGATATTCTTTCTACGTATGGGGGATAGCAAGAGCAAGGACTCTATGAGATACGCGATCGCTTCCCTTTTCTATCCGGATAGGAGCCGTCTCACCTGTGGATGCGTGCTTTGCCTGCTCTGTGGTCTCTTGCTATCGATTCCAATGGCCTCTTCTTTCTTTATTAGGGCCATCCCATAATTTTTATAATAAGTTGAATGCGCCTACTTAACTTGGGCTGTAAGCTAGCAAAGGGTACCAAGCAATCTCGCAAGCTTCAGTTTTCCAGTTCAGAATCCGAAGCTAGGTCAAGGCAGTAGCACGGTACGGGCCCATGTTCTCAGTGCTTAGTGTGAAATGACTTAGTCAAGAGATCGTAGGATACCGGCAAAGGAAGAAGGTTGATACTAGTTTGATTTAGATTCGGAAAAAGAAGATGTCTCACTAGTGGTTTGAAAGAATAAAATCCAAGGTGCTCAGGTAAAGGCTAAGCTTAGTTGGATGAGTCCCTACAACTTATTTTTTTCTTCTTAGCAACGAATACGTTTTTGCATGAGAATACGTTGTAGTGAAAGAATACTGAACCCTTTCGAGTGAGAGCTTAGGGATTCCCAGAGAGAATTTCAATCTGAAGAAGGCAACTCATCTCCTTAGCAAGAAAGCGCTTTAATCCGGAAAGCACTACTGACTGATTATACAGTTTCTTTTTCAAGGTAACTCGAAATTTCGTAAGAGAAGAAGAAGAATGCCCAAAGACTCCCATGCTTTCTGTTGGTCAACAACCAACCGCAGCTCTCGTTTCGTTTTTCACTACTCGTACAGACTTGACGGAGTTAAGCTGTCTGGAGGGAATCATCGGTTCTCAATCAATCATGCCTCAACTAGATAAATTCACTTATTTCACACAATTCTTCTGGTCATGCCTTTTCCTCTTTACTTTCTATATTGCCATATGCAATAATGGAGATGGAGTAC
>JACGWL010000923.1:7500-44566 GCA_034509725.1 Sesamum angolense
GATGCTAGAACAATACCCTTTATCTCCTTCTATCTACCTAAGTTGGGACGGATTTCGCTTTTCTTTCTTTTCTTTGGCCACCAATGAATTTTTTTCTTCCCCTTCTGTTTTGTCACGGCTTTTTTTTCTTTTTTTTTCCCTTCATTTTTGCCCGCGACTTGTGTCTTTAGGCCGTCTTTTGATCTTTTGACGCGAATGACAACACTTGTGGTGAAGGCACCCGGTTACTCAACCAAAAAACGTCGCATTTTGGCCTTTTGACGCGAATGACAACACTTGTGGTGAAGGCACCCGGTTACTCAGCCAAAACACGTTTTACCTAAAGTGCTTTGCATACTCATAGCTCCGGCCACCGTTTTACGTGAATAACAACATTTGTGATGAAGTTACCCAGTTACTAAGTGACCTAAACCAGCGGAGTAGATGTAACTTCTTTTTTCTTGCTATTCTTCTTTCTTTCTTTTTTCCATAAGGGGAAGGGCCTTTCAATTTTTCAAAATGATGCATGTCCCATGTTAGGATATAAGGATCAAGCGGGTAGGGTTTTAGCAAACAAATATGATTTCACAAGAATCCTAAGATTTAGTAGAAGCGAAGACATTCCAACTCTACTTCAAAGCAATTCGAAATGCATGACATTATGCCTCAGCTACTCCACATTAATCAAAGCAACAATCACATAACGCTAGTGCACACTTATGTCTCAATCTTATGACTTTCTAAATCACACTTATTTGTCAAATTACTAACGACGGTAAAATGAAAAGATAATATAGTTTGATAGTAACTAGCAAAAGAAAACAAAAAAATACAAAAAGTAGTTTGATAGTATAACAAAAGAAAAATGAAAACTTGAAAAGAAGTTACCCTCTGGTTCGCATGTGTTAATTAACACTACACATATGTTATGGAATTCTTTACTTTTGAAATGGTTTTATCTCGTTCCAAAGGTGAATTGGGTCCTTTACATCAAAGTTGGAATTTGAGAAGTTTCATGTAATTTTAATTGAACCAAAAGTCTAATCCTAAAATGCTAAATAATCACGACATCCTGACAACAATGTATGTATCAGAAAGCAGCTTGATATACCAAAAAGAACAATACACCTTGTTTACTTGAATGAGATAACATAATAGCACAGCCAGATAAAACAGGATGAGAAACACCCACATCACAGTAGTAAATTAATTGAAACCACTGAAAAAGCATCCAAAAATATTTATCAAAAGAACAACTTGCTAGAGATAAAAACAAATAAAATTACTACGCGATAATGTAGATGAGAAATATCAAGAACTCAAGATAACAATACAAACACATAAAAGGAAACATGCTTGATCGATGAAATGAAGAGTGGAAGGGAAGAAAAATGACCAACTTTTACCACCATTATCACTTTGCAAAGACATTCTAGTTTCTTTAATCATCATTTGTGTCGTTGTTTTCAAAGCCCCAGCCTCCAACACACCTATAGAATTCCTCCTCTTTGCCACCTCATACAACTTCCATCGGTTTCCAGCATGCATGAAGACAAACAGATAAGTTTGAAATTCCTCAACCGAACTGCAAATTCACAAGAGGAATTATGTATTGTGCATCATTCGGCAGTGTTAAATAAAATAAATTACAAACAGAGCTTACTTCTAAAGCCTTCATGATTCCTCAAGCTCTACCGCCTTCTTGGACCATTCCTCCGAACTTAAACAAGTCTACAAGCTTGCTTACCTATATGGTCCAAAAACATTGAAACACAAAGATGCCATCAAATGCATAGTTGTGGCAAATGTCTGCATATAAATATGAACTACTAATGCATTGATTAAAAGGATAAGTAGTTGATAAAATGAAGCCTTAACCAACCAACAATCAATAACTTATAAGGCCATCATACAACTAAGAAGAGCATGAATCTTTACATACACACAACACACATCCAAAAGTGACACTTCTATAAACAAGACCTTCTGGACGAGATCCAGTAGTTCAATACAAGTCAGACAAATTACAGATGCCATAATGGAAACAGGAAGCACAAAGTTCATGGTGGTCCAGATTGGCATCATAGCACTACCATTCTGGATGATACAGTTATAGACAAAGGGATACCAGTTCAAGGCCTAAACTCAGATGAACTCAAATTCTCAAATTGAACAGCCTGTTTAATTGTTTCAAAGTTTTAGATCTATTAACAAGTAGCATATGTACTCACATAAGGATACTGTTCCCGCGCAATTGCTCAGTATTGTTGTCTATCCAGGAGGGCAGGTCACTGTACTGTCTGATTTCTGGATCCAAAGTTTTGACATCTGGAGCATCCAACTTTCCTATTCTGGTCTCATACAAGTTCCTTGCATCTTGCAGTATTATTTTTTGTCAGAAACAACACTTTTCTCCTCACATTTCCCTGAAAAATAACCAAAAAAGTTCAATTGTTAAAGGGATACCAAGTTGACGTTTGCAGCTTATTTCTATCATAAAAATTAAATGGTTAGCCAAGGTACCCTCGTCATCACCCCAAGCATGTGACAAGATTGAATTTCATTCTCCAAGACCCAACAACAACTTAATTATGTAAAAACTAAAATGGAAGGGGAAAAAGCGAAAGAGATCATGCAGCAAAGAAGAGCATTTTGAAGGTTAGAATGAAATTCAGCTGCAAAGAGATGCCTCCCAGCATATGAAATCTCTGGAGACTTCAATAAGGGATGAGAACTTAAAGTGACAAATTCCTATGGACAGTAGGATAACCTATTTCAGCTTGAATATGAGGGAAATAAAAGCAGCTAACTTCTACAAATCCCAATCACCTCAAGATAAAATAGAACATCGCAATAAAGAGAAACTTCTGTAACATAGAAAATAAAAGGAACAAGGAGGTTACAGTCCGACTTGGAAATATCATGACGGGGATGACAGACACCACATGAGTCCTGACACACACACATTCTTACAATCAGCACCACATAATGACTTCAGAGACCGCCTCTTTCCCTCTAAATAAATGCAGAGATGTGGTTAGTAGTTAGGAGAGCATCAGTTGACCCATGCATTCCGACCTACAACCCCCACCTCATCCAGAAAAAGAAAGGAAACAAGAAGAACAACAACCCCCACCTCATGCAAAAAAAGAAAGGAAACAAGAACAGAATTATGTTGAGCTTCTTATGGTCTGATAATTACACAAGCCTAAAAATATAATCCATAAATTTCATCTTTGGTGGTAATAGTCTCCATACAAGCCAATTAATCAAGAAAGACAAGGAAAAGAACATCAATGAAGATTTCATTGATAGGTAGATTGGAGAAACCCTCTTCACCAAAAATTCAAGAAATGAAACGAAGAAACACTCTTCACAAAAAATTCAAGAAACGAAGTTAATGGAAGAGAACAGTGGCTTTGAATATTTTTACCAGCGATTTTTTTCTTTCTCGGATTTTCTTTCTTGGATTTTTGAAAGGAATCGAACTCGAAAGGGATTTCTATATCTCTACAATGTCGCATGAAAAAATCAACAAGGAAAGAAATTAAAAAAACAAAACACATTTTTTTCTTTCTCGGATTTTTGAAAGGAATTGAACTCGAAAGGGATTTCTATATCCCTACAAAGTCGCATGAAAAATCAACAAGGAAAGAAATTAAAAGAACATCATAATTTTAGTACACCCATTCACGTTTCATCAAATGGGCCTCCAAGAAAAGTCTTGAAAAACCCATCACAGTACTACGAACAAGAACTGAAAATCTCTACAAAAAGAAAACGAAGAAGAACAAGCAAAAAGCAGCACTAGGTATCTGAATTAGAGGCTGCACTTGAAATTGAGAAAATTACCCATTTAAAAAAAAACCATCCTGATTCTTGATCAGCAGCGCATGACCTGATCAGTTGAAAGACAACAAATTAGTACATAATGGGGGTGGCCTTAATTTGGTGAAACGCTTTTTTGCGAGTGACGGTTTGATATGTGGGGGGGGGGGGGGGGGGGTTGGGTGAGAGTATTTTGGCGGTGGGAGGATGGAACTCCTCCGCCTTTGGCTCTCTTGGACGGTGAGGGGGGAATGTGGGTTCTGGGGCAAAATGGTGGAAAGACAGAAAAAAAAATTTAGGGTTTTCACAAACGGTAATATTTAGTACTTTTGCAAAAATACTCTGTATTTTCCTTCATTATTTTTTGGCTCCCAGATTTGGGTTTATGATCCAATCACTTTAATTATATCAAACCATGAATAGTGGTGTATGCATATATAAACCCGTGTACACAAAAATTGATAAAATATATTTATATACATTAAGAAAAGTGAAGTAAATAGGTCGGGGGAGAAGAAGCACCTTTAGGAGGCGAGCAAGGTGGAGGTTGTTCGCCTGTGAATGGCCGACGAACGACGAAGAAAAAAGGAGTGGAAGACCGATGAAAAATCGCGAAGAAGAAAGACGAGAAGCCCCCGAGAAGCAACAGTAGGTGGTGGGTCAAGGTTCAGTCCACTCGCCGGAAGGAGAGGAATCGATTGATGGTGGACTCAGGCGGACTCGCCGGAAGGAGAGGAATTGATTGGTGGTGGACTCAGGCGACTCGTTGAAATGGAAGTTTAGATCTGGGAATGAGATGAAAACAGATCTGCCCCGCCGCTGCCGCTGTCGCGCCGCCGCCGCCGCTGCTTCCTTCCTCGTTGCAGACGGCGCTGGTGGTGATGGTGGATTTGGGGTTAGGGTTAGATTTCAAAATTGGGGGAGAATGAAAAAGCTGTTGAGCGGTGGTGATGGAGATGGGAGAAAGAAAGTGATATGTTATAATTATAAATAAATATATTGGTTGGTTGGGTATATTTTATAATAAAATTATATTGTTATAAATAAATAATGCTTAATATTATTACATTAATTATAAAAATACCAAATATATGGTATAATATCTTAATGTATTGTTATAAATAATTTTTATAGTTATTAATATTAATTAAAATAAAATTATTGTCTAAAAGTTGTTGATCTCATTCTATACAAAAATAATAATAATAAATAAGAGATGAATTTCTTAGTACAAAATATTGATTGATCTCATTATATATATAATAAAATAACAATAAAAATAATTAAAATTGTTGAAACATCATTAATTAGACTATTATTATTATTATTGTCTTTAGATATTTTACAAATGAGATTAATATATGTTTACAATCTGTAATAAATTTATATATTCATAAGAAAAAATTGGAATTTTCATCCTTTAATATAGATTTGGTGGCAATTTAAATCAGAAATTAAACAAAATAGCAAATGAGGACAATAATATTTAGAAAAATGGCGATTTTAGTCCAACTGCCCTAATATCATCAGAATTAGGCTTGTAATTAGCCAAGATTAGGGCAAATATCCCCATTCATAAAGCTTAATTTCAGCGATATTAGGGTAAATTGGACTGAAATTGCCATTGTCTAGATATTACTGTTGTTATTTGCTATTTTATCTAATTCTTTGTTTAAATTACCACCGAACCTATGTTAGTGGACGAAAAAAAATTTCCCTATTCATGATTTTTAGTATTACATTGATGCAACTATCATTTTACATTGTTGAACACCATGAGTTAATCGAACCATCAAAATTCAGATCAAATCGTTAGATATGATCAAACTTACATATTAAATTTGGTAAAGTTTTAGGTTTATTGGGTACATGGATGTCGAGATATCGTACTTAGAACATAAGAGTAATCATTTTTATTTTCTATTTTATTATCTTATTCAGTGAATCTCCTTTGTTATTTTATTTTTATCTTTTTATTTTATTTTTCAATAACAACTATTATATTTAGATTTTAAATTAATTATTTGTTATAATATTGTCTATATTATTCTTCAACCTTGTTATTTTACGTCTATAATATCTTGATCGTGAAAATAAATAAGTAATCTTTATATATTTTCATTTTAAAGAATAATATATATATATATATATATATATATATATACACTTTTTATTCTTTAATCCGTTATATAATTTATTGTTTTCAATATGATTGTATCAGTTACTTTCTAGTAAAGATATATATAACATATTTGTGAGGTACCAAAGATGATTGCAAAACTTGGTAAGATTAAATTAAATAATAAAAGATTCACCCAATAATTAAATTTCATAGGCAATTGAAACATTGTTAATATTTATTTGTCAAATTTTAATTTATTTTTTTATAAATTTATCTTAAGAAAAACATTTTTTCTTTGTTTATTTATTTATCAGTTTTCCTATTCATATATTCAACATAATTAATTTATTTTTATTATTATTGTTAAGTTGATTTTCCAAATATATTACCTCATGAAAAGAAACTTTTAATATTTATTATTTTGCACTTTACCGTATTGTAGTGGTTTTAACTAATGTTATTATTTTATTTTTTTAATTATAAATAGTTTGAAATTTATTGATATACTAATTACCAATTGCTTTTAAAAAATAATATAAATTCAATAAGCTTTAGTATGTTATCATATATTTTAAAAAGGCTAAATTATATTACTGCCCATATGTATGGGGTAGTGGCAAAATAAAGACTTTATATAAAGGGGTGTCAATTTACACCCTGGAATTAAATTTTTTTAAACAATTGCAGGACTCCCACCGCCGGAGTTAAAAAGTGTCTGGATTTTGCTGATATGGACATTTTTACGACTTTTTAAATTGGGAGAATTACTGATTGGGTTTTTTTTAACTATGCCCGGTCAGCGCTTATCTGGTGTGGGTTTTTCCCAACTATGCTCAGTCAGTAATTTTTCCAATTTAAAAAAGCTCTAAAAATACCCATTTTAGCAAAATCCAGCCACTTTTTAGATTTTGATGGCAGGAGTCCTGCAATCTCTTAAAAAAATTTAATTCCACGGTATAAATTGCCACCCATTTATATACGGTCATTGTTTTGTCACTACCCCATACATAGGGGACAGTAAATATAATTAAGCCTTTTTTTATATATATGTGGATTTTAGCACATATCCCATATCATAGGGGGTAACTTTCATTTTTTTCTTATTAATTGTAAAATATGTGACCTTGTCAAGAATATCAGTGCAAGAATCATAAATTTTAGGATAAATTACAATGAGCTCCCTTAAAGTCTGTCATAATTACAAATACCCCCATTTTGTTGAAAACTTACAAATATCCTCCTAGATTAACGACTATTTAACAAATACCTGCTACATTGGGTTGTCATCAAAGAATATTTGTTAGACGGCCATTAATTTCAGGGGGACTGACTTTAAAAATGAACCCGATTATGACCCATTTGAAGACCCAACATGACTCCAACACTAGCTATTAACAACACTGGTCCGAATTTTCTGAATTGTTACTGATTCTGGACCAACTCGACTCATTGTACAAATTTCTTATTGTTGTTTATGTTATTGCTGTTTGAATCAATACTATTTTAAGGATATTTTATTCAAACTGAAAATTTAAGAAATCATATCATGGAAGGGTCTTTTTCTCCTGATGAAAATAAATAATATAAAAAATTCATCAAGTACTACGTACCTGAAGTTATTTTTTGGCAGTAGCCAGATGCAGAATGGCACCCTTCACGGTCACCTATTCAGCAAATCTTGAACCATCGATCCAAGTTTCTGTATCAATCAAGAACTCAAGTACTTCCTGCTGGTGGTGTTTTACGGCAAGATGCAGAACACTCTCCTAGTGAATAGTGACCTCCTTTGCAGCATCTGGACAATGGTCAAAGAGTAAATCAAAGACACTAATTTTAACAGTAACCATGGTAGAATGAAGCGCAGTTCTCCCATCTCTATCTTTCTTCATGCACACCTCTTCAAGCGTAGATTTATGCTTCCTGAACTCCAGCAAAAATTGGGCGATCTCCAAGTGGTTGTTGGCCGACGCTAAGTGAAGTGGGCTATAAACCATCTTGATTGAGTTGGTGGGCAGAAATTGAGCTCAGGCTAATGTATTCTCTCACAAACTCAACATGCCCAAACATTGAAGCTAGATGCAAAGGTGTGTCTGTAGTCCCCCACGAGGGCAGTTACTGAAGGATTGCTCCATCTCCTCTAACTGCATCATGAAGGAAATCTATATTTCCTGAGCAACCAGTCTCAAATCATTTCCCCTCCATTTTAATTATTATGGAAATTTTATAATGCTTGGCGTAGTAATTAGCTTCCTTCACAATATAAATAGAGATGATCTCAAGTGAATTGAGTTGACTTGGGCTACTGTTTTAGTCTTTTAACACTATTATCATTTTTCAAATTATTTATTATTTGACCAAGCCTTCTCCGAGCAAGAATTTCCCTTGAAAATAGTAAAAATTACTCTCATAACTCAGAATAGTCTCACAAGAAATGAAGTACAAGTAATTAAAGTATCTTGTAATAAAAATATATAATTCTCATACATTAACACTCAACATACAATATCTCAAGAAAACGATGAGAATTTAGCACCAAATAAAATGTAAAATTTAGAAAATCAAGAACACAGTAAATATTCCTCCTTCCCACGTCTGTAATTTCGGCCTCCATATTCTTTCTTTCTTTCTTTTTTTTTTTAATTCAACAATAGAATTTCATCTTTCATATAATTTAATCCACGCAATAATTTAGGGATTAGTTCTTTTATCAATAAAAACATGGCTCAGATAACCTTCAAACATGATAGAGAAACCTTCTCTCTGGATTATTGATTGTCCAAAAAGTCCTTAAACATGATAGCACATTACCCTTGTTTGTTTAATGTTGAGAGTCTACAGAGAAAAAGATTGATGCAAGAAAACGAAGAGTTGCTCACCTTTTGCCTTAGAAAATGATGACTTAATTATCAGGTAATTTCCTCCGTTCTCATCGGAATTAATGGCTTCCACGCGGCTTTTGTGTCAAAAACTTTATAACATGATGCTTTTGCTCATGACAACCTTTTACTATTTCAGAAAGCATGAGATCAATTATATTGCGGGTTAAAGGCAAAATTCATCCCGTAACTTTGGTCATTTCCCATATTAGTTCTTTAATTTTTAGCGATTCTATTTTAGTCCCGTAACTTTCCAAAACCGCTCGATTTTGGTCCCCCGATCGGATCTGACAAGATTTAGGCAAATTTTCGGACCATCTTACCTTTCTACTAGTTTTAAGCGCGGATTTTAGTCCATTTTCATTATTCTTGCATTTTTATGCATTTTTTCACCCATGCTTGTGCAAAATGGTATCAGAGCCAGGTTTATTGAAGAAATATATTGTTATATTGCATATAATTATTATTTCTACTAACGGAGGAAACTTTTCAAGAGAAAAATAGAACTGAATGAATGTTGGAGTTACGATAACAACATGAAATTCCAGATTCTGGAAAGAAAAAGAAGGACCTCCTTTGGGAATTTCTTGAAAAATGTGACAACAGTCCCAATAGGATTGACTCGAAACTTCTTACAAAAGAAGAGGTAAAAGAGGAAATGAGGGCTTTCCAAGTCTGGCAGAATCTACTAGTAAAAGTGGTGAGACGTTTGTCTTCCAGCGAAGTACATGGTAAAATTCCAACCAGGATGAGTGGAATGGGTAAATTCTTACATCCATTCATATTTAAAAATTATGATTAGAGGAACTGATTGAAAGAGTTCGAGCTGGATAACTCAAAGATAGATCTGAGGGACATTCAGAAGACGGTCCAAGACTATGGACATAGGTTAACTAATGTACCTACGAAAGTAGATTCTTTGTGCCACAAGATGGACGAGATCCTGAAAATCATTCCAGATCTATACAAGGATCTTATAGAACTAAAAACAGAAATGGTGGATCTAAAAAGGAACCAAAGAGAATCCTGAAACATCCATATCCAGACAATAGTGGATCAGGGACACCCTTAGGACAGTACCTCTTCTACATCAGAAGGGGAAGGCAAAGGAGATTCCAAAGCCGAAGACAAGAGATGAACAGATCCGAGAAATTCTTAACTCCATAAAATAATGGAGGTAACTAGAGAGGATCTATCAGATTTACAGGAATTGGCTGAATCCTTTTCCCAACTCGGGAATGTGAATTAGTCAATGTTCAAATCAATGAAGTCACTCCAGCTACAACCGCAGGAGGGAAACACATGTTCTAATGAGCCTCCACAGGATCATCCAATGAGAGAAAGTGTCGATTTCCACACAAACTCGACACCGACGTTTGTGGGAACCAGATTTAGAGAAAATCTAGGGAGGAATCCCAGAAGGGCACCTGAAAATACACCTTGGGCAAGGACCATGTTCCTGCCCTTACATCATATGATGCAGTACTAAACCTGGATGTTATCGACTTTCGAAATATTGAGAAGCTGATAGATGAATGGGGCAGACATAAAGATAGCAGCAACTACTCTAGAACTTGATAAAAAAAACTTCATAAAATTAGTGGAGTTAAGCTTGGACTGTAAAAATCAGATGGGATAATACCCCAGTAGATACTAAAGCTAGTATCCTTGCTGAAGATTCAAAGAGTGCAATAGCAGATCGGCTAGGGAGGCTTATCAAGATACACTTCATCGGAGATGGATACTTCGAAGGAAGTAGAACAGAAAAGACTAGAAATATGCACATGCTCTCTTTGGAATTGAATTAAGAAGTATTTGCGCGGTAGATGAATATATCTATTAATTTCGCAAGTATTTCTTCCAGAGTGGAGTAGCAGTAGAAGTGGCAGCTCTAATGTTCTTTGCAAAAATCTGCAGTCCATGGAGGAAAATGTTGATCTAGTCGTAACAAAGTACCTAAGGACTGATGGATTCAGTAGCAAGGAGAATGTCTTTCCTTAAAGACAAGTTGAAGGATTGGTGTTATCAAACATCCATCCAGAAAAATATGAAAAAGCTGAGAGGTACGATTAAACGAACTCCTCTCTGTTGTGATAATAACGATTTTCCTACTATTATAGGAGAATCAGGTGAGCTAAGAAAGAGGAAGAAGCAAAGTAGTGACTCCTACCCTAGGAGTTCTAGAATAACCTCTTTCAGGCGGAGATCATAGTGGTCCAAATCAAAAGCCAGAACATACAAATCTGGACAAAGGAGCGGACCAACAAGGGCTTCATCCAAAGAATCTAGACGAACAGATACAAGATCCACAGGAAGAACCCCTACGAAGAGAACTTTCAAATAGACCCATACACGAGCCAATGAAAGTTTCAAAGACTGCATCTGTTGGATATGCGGACCAAGAGTTCATATAGCTCCAGACTGCCTGTAGAAACGTGGTAAATTAATAAAATTTGAAGCCATGAATGACATCCTAGATGCAGTCTACTATGGGGATTTGGTACCAATATACCAATTCGAGGATCTTCCTTCCAACGAAAGTGTATATGAAGAGAGATAGAGATAGATTCGGATGGATCTTCAACTGAGTTAGAATAACTACAATGAGGGAGATAGGCTTCAAACTTCTGAAAGCCTGTCAGGATTCTTTTCCAAAATGACAGTGTCAAACAAAACTATGGAAAGAATCATGCGTCAAGATTCCAACCTCAGTCCATATGATGGATTTAGGATTGGAGGGATCGGTAAAGTCCTCAACCAAATAAGACTAAACCAGAGGAAACATTACATAATCTACAAAGTAAGTTCAGTTGAGTTTGCTATCCCCATGGAATTTTCGGTAATGTGATGGAAATGCAGCTTATTCCTAAAGAAAAAATTCTTGAAGAATTAAGTAGGCTTAGAGAAGAAATAGCAGTTACTATGAAATGGATCCGCATAAGAGCTATTGAAGTAGTAATAAAAGTAACTTTTAAGGAAGGAATTGATTCAGAAATACATTTGTCAATAATGGATAGAAGAATCAATAACTTAAGAGATGGTTGTCTTGGGATAATGATAGGTAATCTATATGTAAGAAAATTGATGTTTGACATTCATTCTAGGATTGCATACAACCTAGCAGACCAAGATTTTAGCAGAGTCCTAACCCTTAATCAGGATTTTAAAAGAAAGGATCTAATGAAAGAAGGAAATAGACCATATTCTATAACCTATAGAATAACTTATGCCATTTCCAATACACATCATTTTGATTTATTCCTAAGGAAAGAGTAAATCGAGATTTCTAGAATTTTCAAGGAATTTGCTAAGGTTATGGCACCAAATTCAATTAGGATACCTAGGATAGGTGGTGTCGATATCGTAATTAAAGATCACCCAGTTTTAGATCGAACACTTAGTTCCAGAACTGAGTTTAGTAACAGGATGTCCTTTTCGGAAGACAGGATCATGGGATATAAAGGAAATGAGAAAGAGTTGTTAAAAGCTTTAACTCCTCAAGAGATAAGGGTAGATAACGTAAAACTTAGATGCCCTGAAAAATGGAAATAAGTATAAGTTATATTACTAAAAATGAAACCTTTTTCCTTGTGATGACTTATATCATTTGCAGCAGCTTGTTGTTGGTAGATACGAAGGCATGTTAAAAATAACAGGCCATGAAATTCTAGTTGCAGGATGAGAGAATAGGAGTATGATTTTGGGGTTAAGTTTCCTCGAAGATCATAAAACCATAGAGAAGAAAAGGTAATAGTATGGAATTCATTCTTGATGGGGTAACCATAATGATTGAATGATGAGCCCCTTTTCGATATACATATCTGTGGGTATGTTGCATGATCAATATAGGACATAATATTTTGCAGCTTATAATGATCAGGTTCAGGAATTTGCACAGCAAAACCTGGAGTTTTCCCTAAAGAAGTAAGGGAAGCCTTACCTGTTATTACAGGAAGAGATTTTTCACAAAAAATCTTACTACTCAATATGAAAATTCGAGAAGCCAAAATCATGATCGGAGGAGCATTTGGAACACCCTGGTTTAGGGTAAAAACACCTCCCATTTACTTTCATGATACAGGTACTGACATCTTGCTAGGTAATAATTTTATTTAGACATTTACAAGATATATGCAGGACAATCAAAGAATTTGTTAATCTTTATTACTAACTGTGGTAGTGAGATATAGGTTTTGCAAAGAGAAAAAAGCATTTAACAGGATAATGTCTATAAATTTTCACAGCAAGCGTGGTGATTTTGATGCCAAATTAACTCATCCAAAAATGAAGGATAAATTTTTTTTTTTGGTAAAGTTCTTTTGTCTTTCAGGCAACAAGGACTCATCGATAGCGATAGCTTCTACAAGGAATCTGAGAAAGAGATTAAGAATCTCAAGGAAGCATTGCAGGAAATAAGACCATGGACATAAGCGAGGAAAGCAAGCTTTCTTTCGAGAATGTCAAGAGGCTCATCCAGAGAAACTTCAGTGAGAACCCTATGGCATAGTGGGATAGGAACAAGATCGAAGCTACTTTTAAGATTAAGAAGAAATGCAAATATGAGTATGTTCGATATAAAGCCTATCAAGATGAACATGGAAGACAAGAAGGATATGCAAATGATTATCAAGGAGCATATCAATCTTGGACTCATCGAGCCTGGAATCTCTGCCTACAGTAGCCCTTATTTTCTAGTAAGAAATCATGGTGAGATAAAAAGAGGTAAACCCAGGTTGGTAATTAACTATCAAGGCATTAATAAAATTTTAGAATTTGTGGTTATTACATTTCTAGTATAGAGCACTTGATTGATTGCATTAAAGGTGCAAAAGTGCTTTCCAAATTTGATTGCAAGTCTAGTTTTATCAGATTAAAAATGGAGAGTGAATCAAAGAAATTTACTACATTCTCCACACCACAATGACAGTATCACTGGAACGTACTTCCAATGGGTCTAGCTAATGCACCCTAGATATTTCAAAGAAAAATAGATAATCTTTTCAAGGATTATTTGGAGTTCATGTTTGTCTACATCGGCGACATACTGATTGTATCCAAAAATATAAAAGATCATATTAAACATCGTGAAATATTTTCTGATGAATGCTATAAATAAGGTGTAGTACTTTCTCAAAAGAAAGCTACTATAGCGTCAATAAAATTGAATTTTTAGGAATTCTTATTGACGAAATAGGTATTGAGCTGCAGAAGCATATTGTGGAGAAAATCTGCAATTTTCCAGACGTACTCAAAGATAAGAAGTATTTACAAAGCTTCTTGGGAGTGGTGAATTTTGCAGGTATCTTTATAAAGGATCTTGCAAAATATAGAAAGGATTTCCAGCCACTTCTGAAGGAAACAGAAAGTGCAAAGTGGAAATGGAAGAAAATCCATACGCAAAGGGTTCGTGAGCTAAAATAGGTTTGCAATAACCTATCGAAGTTTGCAATACCTTAAGACGATGATAAATTGGTAGTCTACACAGACGCCAATGATTATAGATGGGCAGTTGTGCTCATGAAAAAGACTACTACAGGGGAAGAGCCTTGTAGATACACTGGGAGGTTGTTCATCGAACAACAAGCCTAAGTGTGGCGCATGAACGAGAAAGAGTTCTTTGCAGTTTGGAAAGCTTTTAAGAAATGACCTTTATTTTTACTTGCTAAAAAATTCACTTTGAAAGTCGATAATACCAATGTTAAAGTTTTCTTGAAAAACAAATTAGAATTTAGAAAACCTCGAAGAGCTTAACAAGAAGTTTGGATGGCTAGCTATGAATGCACAAGTAGCCGGACAAATTCAAAGAGCTGATCTTGACATTATCCAGATCACAATAAGAACTATCATGGTGGCCTCAACCTCACTATGGAATGACCTACAAGGACCAATTTGGACGGCATCACCCTCGGATGACTAACGAGTTGTGGGAGTATGCCCTCAAACATGCCTCTAGAGTACAAGGCTCTAGACATGTAGTGGCATATTCAAGTACTGCTTGCACAAGGCCATCGCCAGAATTTGGTAAAACGGCAACAAACGAGTCACAAAGAGTGCAAACCTTTGATGATTCGAGTCAACCCAGTGCCTCTGGGGTAAAAGAGAAAGAGATTAGCCTTATGCCAACGACAGACACTTCTAATGCTATTACTAACGAATTATATTCTTCTTCTCCTCGGCAGGTTTATCAGCAGATGTGAGAAAAATTAATTTTCCGCAAAGGAGTTAATCAAAGTAAGACCATTATCAAAACATCCGAAAAATATAACAGGATCTGATGTTAGAAGGTTTAAACCCGAAGAAGTCCGAGAGTGGTATGAATTTGGAGCTCTAGCTTCAGTTCATACTATGTCACTAAATTTTTCAGAAATTTCAAAATTACCGGAATGGATTAGTGGGCCGGTATACGATTCATGGAAAAATAACCCCCACCTAAAAAGAGGAGATATCTTAGAGCTAAAATTTATATCAGTCGCTCCAGAAACTGTAGGGAAGGGGTGGCATCCTGCGTTTCATTCCATCAAGCTATAGAGACCAGACATGGTAGCTTTAATAGAATTAAAGCTGCCTCAAAAGAAGCTCCATTGGTGTCAGCTATTAGCGAAGATGACATTTTTACCAGAAGAGCTTGGGGTCTATGGGTCTGTCTCACTGAGATGGACAAAGTCAAGTATCCATTCAAAATCTTCTCCAACAAGGTGAATGGATCCTTGCGGTTAAACTCTGTGACAGGGAAGAGCACTGAGTTTGCAGAAAGCATATTTGAGAAAAAGAGAATGCTCATATGGGAGAACAAACTACCTGCAGCTGAGACCACAAGGATGAAGACATGCAACATGCTATATGTTGGGCAATGACATAACCATGTATGCCCTTGCTGCGAAAAACAAGAAAAACCATTGTTCGGAACCAATCTACGGGTTACTCAAAAGAAACCCGAACCAAAGCCAGACAAAGGTAAAAAGGAAGAATTTTTACAAAGAGAAGTAAAACTCAGAAAATGTAAAAATTAAAAAAGGAGGTTGTCCGCAAAAAATAACAAAAGACAACAGCAAATTAAAGGAGCCAACTAGCAATTAAATGGCCGACAAGCCATCATGAATACCAATTGGAAAGAATGATGACGAACGCAATAGTGTCATCCAGATGGCGAACACAATGATGTCATATAAACAAGTTTGAATCCGCATTTGACGTCCGCGGATGGTTATAAATAAGGAATCAGCGAAGTAGAAGGGGATCATCAAAAAATTTCCCCCTACTTTCCAAAGCATCATGATTTCGAGTCTTTCAAATCTTTGTATTTTCCAATTTTCAATTTACGGGGGTTCCCTAAAGAGTCTAGCCCTCTACCATATGAGAGATTAATTAGTTGTCTCCTCCAACGGAGGAAATAATATTTATGTAATATTTCATATATTCCTTCAATAAAAAAGGCTTTTGTTCAAATTGTTCAACCCAATTTTTATTAAGTTTCTATTCTGGAGTATATTCTATGCTCTAAGGTAGGAAACGGAATAGGGCTATGCTGTTTTGTTATTGAAGAAGCCAAATTTCTGCAAATCAGCTGTTGTTGTGGTTGGAGGAAGTCCGTAAAACCGAGGACTTGAAATACCCGGAATCAAGACGGTCAAATCAAGATATGGCTTTATAAAGGCCTAATATTATTACGGAAGCATGTTAGGCCAAACTAGAGCATGTGTATGGACTATATTGAGTTTTTCTATAGAAGGGCAAAATGGTCACTAATTTGATTCGAGCATTTTTGAAGATAAAGGACCAAATTGAGAAGTCGGACCAAAATCCAGAAACAAGATACCCAAAATTTAAGCCCTATATTGCGAAGTCCCTTAAGTAGGATAAAACAATAATTGAGACCAATTTTTGACTTAGTTAGACTTAACAACCACATGGGCAATGCATGACCATTCTATAAAAAGTTTAGGTTAAATTACAACAAGCCTTGCAAACGGATGTGCTGAAACTCATGGTTGAAAGAAAGAGGGTTATCCAATTGCTTAAGGATAACCTATAGCAAACACTGAATCACATGAAACAGTATATGGATACGAAACGAAAAGAAAGGGAATTCATGATCGGGGATATGGTATGCTTGAAATTGCAACCATACAGACAAATATCAGTGCAAGTAAGGAAAAATATGAAGCTCGTTCCTAAGTGCTTTGGGCCATTCAAAGTAATTGAGAAGATAGGAACAATTGCCTATAAAGTAGAACTACCCCCTTACTCAAATATTCACCCATTTTTCCACGTATCCATACTAAAAAAAAAGATAGGAACACAAGACTCACCCACACTTGAATTACCTGTTTTGCATGAATCTAACTCTTGCAAGACACACCCAATCAAAATTATGGCTCGAAAGATGATTCCAAGGAACAATACACTAGTCACACAGATTCTGATACAATGGGAAGGATTTGAAGAAGACCAAGCCACTTGGGAAAACAATTTCTTAACTTTGATTTGAGTCCTCGAGGTCAAGGATCTCAAAAAGATGGGAGGATTGTCACAACCACACCAGCTGAATCACCAGTTTGAAGATGGATTGTTTAGATCAGAAGTGACGAAGCAAAATTAGGCCGCATAATAAAGGGTACCCAATTTGGGCGCGTGATTGCAGACGAAGTTGTTGAGGAAAATGCGATTCTCACTCACCCAATGAGACGGCGTTTCGAGGAATGCTCATTTGGAACCACACAAAATGAACGGCCACGATCAGCCGCATCCAACGATTGATGGGTCACCTGCAAATGCACGTACACAAACATTTGAGTTGCAGATAGAAGAAGTAGATTAGGGACCACTATTAGCTAAGAGATAGTTTGATTTCCTTTTCTTAAAAGCTGAATCAACATTGTTCTAGGGTTCAACAAGTATAAATACTTGTAAGCACTTATTTGGATGTTTTTATTAATGAAATTACAGAATCTCTATTTTATTCCCAACCCCAATTCTTCTTACGCAACTATCTTCTCTTCTCTTTCTCTTTCTCTTTTTCTGGTCCAGAGTTCTTACAATATACAAAACAAACCAAATAGTACACCAACACACAACTTATACACACATCGGGGTTGAGGGAAGGGACTTCGCAATGGTGGGGGCGAGAGGAGGGGCGCGCGAGGGTAGGGCGATGGAGATTGTCAGATTTTGGAGCATTACTGCACAAATCAATGCTCAGGGGACTCGATGAGGGAGAAGAGATCCAATGGGCTATGGAGGGTGAAATCCAACTCTGCACAAATCAATGTCGGCTGCAAGGCCAAAGGTCTGCTGTGGATGTTGAGATGGGAGAAAAAGGGAGAATTGAAATTTTTGTTTATCTAATTATAAATAAATAATTGAATATATCTGTAATTATTTAGGTTTAAGTCAAACATAGTTTGAACTTAAATTTTTATAAAAGTTGAATTTATTATGTATTTCTTTATGTTTTTTAAAATACTAGCCGTTGTGGCATAAAATAATATATTAAATTTAAAAAAATAAAGAAAGAAAGAAAAGAAAAATAATAATTTATTAATTAATAAAATTTAAAAACTTGAATAAGTTAGTTATATTATTAGTTTAAGGGCAATTTTGACTTTATAAAAACTCGGTGCGGTGGTATAAGTAACCGCCTTTTGTGAGTAAAAATATTCTTTTCTTTTTTATATAGTATAGATTAGGAGATAGTACAATATAAAAATGGGTAATTACACTCTCCTCTCCTAAGGTTTTGTATGTAATTACATGTAAATCCTCTGTGGTTTACAAAATTATTTTTAGGACCCCTAAGGTTTGCTCCTGTCTAACAATTAAGTCCCTTTGTTAGCCAAAATTCATCAATTTGTTGAGATTAACAAAAAAATCTATATTTATCCTTAATTGACTTATTACTGACTTTAGAAAAGTAGAGAAATCTTTTTATGATCAAATTACCCTCATACGCCTTCATACTTTTAATACATATGAGGAGATATATTTTCATTGTTATAAGGGTAGTTTAATTTGAAAAAAATTATTTGATTTGCAATAAGTAGGTTTTTAGTCAATCAATGGTAGATATAAATTTTCATTCAATTTTTTTGTTAATATCAGCAAATTCAGTGAATTTTAATTAATGGAGGACTTATTTGTTAGCAAGAGCAAATGTCAGGGGTGTTAAATGTAAATTTTCAAAACTATAGGAGATTTATGTGTAATTACACCAAACCTCTGGGGAACGGAGTATAATTATCCCTATAAAAATATATTAGAATAAATATTATATTTGGTCCCATAAGTTTTTCTTTAAAATCACTTTAGTCCCTCAAGTTCATTTCATTACTTTAGTATCCTTAAACTTTAGTTTTTTTCGTTTGGTCCCTTTGGTGATTTTTTGGCGAAAATGTGATCGGATTTTGACTCCTTTGAGGGTAAAATGGTCCATAAGTTTGATTTTATCACTTTAGTCCCTTAAATTTGTAAAATTATCTAATTAATCTTTTTCTACACTAACAAAATAACCATTTTCATATTCTTTTATGCTGATATATTGTAATTATCTTATTTGAATAATTGAAAACTACTTTGAAATCTTGTGAACATGATAATAATATATTGTTTAACTTAAAATAAACAGTCTTTTTCTTTTAATAATTAAAAAAATCAAAATTATAAATAAATTTTAAAAACTTATCTAATATGAAAATATAATAAAAAAGGAATAATTACATTTACACCCCTCACCTATTGTTATTTTGCACAAATTACCCCTATTTTTTTTAAAATTACAAAAATAAGCCCTGAAAGCCTTTAAAACCCCAAAATATCCCTGTTGACTTGGTCAAACCTTAACTTAATTTTTCAATGATAGAAATGCTCTCTGGGGTATTTTGTAATTACCAAAAGGTAGAGAGTGTGTTTTATAATTAATATATTTTGAATAAATAAATTATTTGTTTTACTAATTCTAATATTATTTATATAAACTGCATAATTTATTTTGAATTACAATAAAATTTAATTATAAATAAAAATAGATGATAAATAATTTTTTAAATTTATAGAATTTAAATAATTAAATTTAAAATAATTTATACAAGTGTGACAATTTTTAATTTGAACTTATAAGCTAGTAACTAATTTTTATTAATGGATTAATTAAATAATTTAAATTTTAATTAAAAATTAGTAAAAATAATAATACAAAAAATGTATGTGGTCTTGTTGTTCATCCCCGTAAATATTACTTTGACAACCCCTCTACTTTTTGGTAATTACAAAACACCCCTGGGGGCATTTCAGTTATTGAAAAATTCAATTAAAGTTTGACCAAGTCAATAGGGCATTTTGAATTTTAAAGGCTGTCAGGGGTGGTTTCTGTAATTTTTATAAAGGCAAGGGTGGTTTGTGTAAAATGACAATAGGTGAGGGGTGTAAATATAATTACCCCTAAAAAAACTTAAGTCAGTAATTTTTATTTCAAGAGCTAAAGATAAGTCTAAAAATTTATTATATTTTTAGATTAGATAAGTTTTATAAAATTTATTTATAATTTTGATTTCTTTTGTCACTTTTGGAAATAATAAAAAAAAAAGAGGCTATTTTATTTTAATTTAAGCAATATGTTAAAATTATGTTAAAAGAGTTCAAAATTTTTATTCTTCATACAAGATAATTATATCATATTCAACCACTACCAAAAAAATAATTTATTGTAGCGGTTGTTGTAACGGTTTTTTAAGTTTATTGGAACGACTTTTCTATTTGTAACGGCTTTGCCTACCGCGGCTTTTCCTGTCGTTACAAATAATTTGTAACGGCCAGAGGGAAAGCCGTTACAACTTGTAACCGTGTTTGTAATTCCTTTCCCTCGGCCGTTACAAATTCAGTCGATTTATAAAAAATAGTTTGTAATTCCTTTTGTAACGACTGAATGAAAAATATATTTGTAACTGCCTTTGTAACACATTTATGTATGATTTTTCTTTTAATTTGGCACAACTTTTGTAATAGTTTTTGTAATTTTGTGGAATATTATGGTAACTTGTTTTGGAACATTATTTGTAACGGTCTTCGTAACGAACTTTGTAATTGCTTTCAGTACTTGTGTTGTAACGGTCCTTGTAACTGTTGTTGTAACAGCCATATAGAGCATTGTAACTGTTTTTTCACAGTATTTGTAACGTCTTCTAAAATTTTTCGAATTTTCGGTGTTACAAAAGCCGTTACAAAGACAATTACAAAGTATTAATTTTTTATTTTGTAATATAATTTAATATTGAATTTATTGAATTTAATTATTTATTATAATTATTTTTAATATTTAATTTTTTAATTTATTTAATTTAATATTTGTTTTTCAACATAATATTTAAAAAAACACATAATATTAAAAAATACTAATAAATTCATCATAAAAATAGAAATTTTTTTTTTAAAATTGGATTTTTTTACAAAATTAGAAAAAGAAAATCCTAATCTAAATCATGGCCATCTGCAAGCGCATGCTTGTCGTCGTCGGGTGCGGGGGCGTCAGCTGGAGGTTGGGGCACTACACGATCGGGCCAGTCTGGATCGCGACTTTTAATGCAGCGCTCGATCATCTGGACCCAATCACGCATGTTGTCACTCTGCGGTTGTGGTGGTGAGGGCGTAGGAGCAGTGGAGCTGCTGGGCTGTGATGGTCCAGCAATTGTGTGGTGGACCGCGAAACTGAGACCGAATGCTCGGTCCCTTTTCTGACCCCCAGCTACTGCCATCCACAACTGTTGCCCTTTTTCTGAAAAGTAGACGTTGAAATCTAGCCGTTGTTTTGTAACAACCAGTTTTTCGTAATGATATTTAGAATGGTCTTTATAGCAGCTTGTGTAACGGCCTGAATTTCAATCGAAAAGTTTGTCACAATGCCTCGGCCGTTATAAAAATCAGTGCAAATTTATAACAACTGAAATGTTGTAATGGTCTTGTGCACAACACATGATTTGTAACGGCCCTACGCACGGTTTCTGGCCGTTACAAATTAAGAAAATAAATTTTCCTCATATGATGTCAACCCTCACGAACCGTTACAAAAGAGTTATAACGATCGTTACTATTGTAACGGCTTTCGGACGTTACAAATAGTGCATTTATTAGTAGTGACCATATAAAATATAAAAAAAAGATTTCCTTTCTAAAAAAGGACTAATTTGATAATTTGGCAAACTTAAGGAACTAACTTAAATTGACAATTTTACCCTCAAAAAATTCCAACTCCAGCCACATTTTCGTCAGAAAATGGTTAGAGGGGCCAAACTGAGACAAAAATTATAATTTAGGGATGATAAAATTAAGAAATGAACTTGAGGGACTAAATGATTTTAAATAAAAACTTAAAGGACCAAATATAACATCTATCCAATATATTAAATTGTAAATTATGGAATTTTTAATATAGAAAATTTAAAAGATAACAAGATACACATAAAATTTATTAATATTTTAGATCTTTTATTAGTAACTAATCTCTTTTTAATATAAAAATATTTAATTTAAAAACATCTATTAAAAGTATACTTTTGTCGAATATTGACTTATAATAAATAATAATTGTGAGAGGAAATCTATATGCACTAATATAACAATTTGCCAACAATTTAAGTATCTTGAATTTAAAATATCATGAAAAGGCAATTTGAAAATTTCATACTTATAACCTAATATTTTTATCATACAATATAAACACCAACTCTAATCAAGAATTTTTCCACCCTACAATTTAACCATTAGAGTGAACATTGTTTGGACATCATTATTTTATTTTATTGAACTATTTTATCCAACAAGCCATATCAATCCCTTTTTATTCCAATTGCAAAAGTAAACCACCCCTAAGAAGAACCTTAGTGCTAGTGCTAAAAACAAAAACGCAATAATATATATTACAACTCTTCGATACTCAAAAAAAAAATTGAGACTTGAGTGAGGTTGCTCCAACAAGGTGAGTGCAACAAGCATTTGTATTCCTTCATTTCAAAGAAAACTCAGACACAGAAGCCCCCGACCACACAATAGGTTAAATGAAGAGACAGAAAATACTGCACAAGACACGGGAAATGGACCCTAATAGAAGATATGGACTCTATATACAGAAGAGTAGCATCAAGCTACGTGAACCCATGAGACATGCAAAGTACATGATAGAAAGAAAAAACCTACTTATGTGAGGAAAATCTGAAACCAGTCATGTGAGTAATAAGTGTCCAAGATAAAGAAAATTATTACATCACATAGAAAATATTATTGCACCAACTAAATGAGTCTGACTAAGGAAGGAAAATTGCATTTTACGTTCAATAAGTCGGTCCTTTTGCGATTTTAATCTCATTGATTTTTTTGAACTCATAATATTGCATTCTATAATTCCAAAGATATTGTAATTTTAGTTATAAACTTAGTTTCGTTAAATTTCTACCTCCAAAAACGTGATGCTTCTGTCAGAAATTAATGGGACTAAGGTTTATTGAGATTAAAAGTACTATTTTTTTGAAGTTATGGGATGCAATGTAATGAATTCAAAATCAATGGGACAAAAATTGAAAGAAAGACAAATTTGTGGGACGTAAAATATAATTTTACCAACTATGGATTTGAATTTTGCAATGAACTTTCTGTATCTCGAGTTGCCCAATGAACTCAATCTCCTTAGGAGGGAAAGGACTAGTTGAGGTGGAACGAAATTCCTGCGAAGATATTTGGTAGTACTACGAAGGAAGACAAAGAAGGCAAATGCTATAAACATGAGCTAAATGAAGTAAGTTTCCAGAAAATCTGGACTATTGAATGACTTTCCGGTCAAGAGTAAATCCATGTAGAGAAATTCAGTCACCATGCAAAATAATGTAAGTATAGCGACATATAGCACAAAGAAGATCACTAATGAGAATTGGGAACTGAAAGGTTGTATTATGAGAATGATGGTTCAATAGAACTGAAGAATATGCGGCCATTGAACTCCATCAAATTGTTAAATAGCTTACGATCCAAATCATAAAGAATTGGTTTCCCGGGCTAGTGTTGCGGTGGGGATGTTTATAGAAGCATTAGATGTCGCTCCATTTGGACCCCAGTCTGACCACATTCCTCTAGGAGGAGTTAGTGCAACCTCAATTTGATAGAGCAACAAATACTGATGCCATCACTATGATCTTGCTTCTCATTTCTTTCAACCAGTCTTCCACTTGGCTGATAGAATTCAATGATGAATTTTAGGTGCCATGGGAAGAACTGATTTGGACATTTGTTGTTGCTATTTGGGAGCGGCAACCCCCGGCGCGTAGTATTGCCTTTTCAATGTACATGTTGTTTGAGTTAAAGGCTGAGGACACAGATAAGATGTCCAACGATTTGATGCAATTTGTATTCTCTGCGTTGAAATTCAATCCAAGGTTGCTTTACTAAGTATTCCACTATCTGCAAAATAAATAAATAATTTTCTTTTTTTAAATATGGGAAAGATACAAACAATCTTGTGATATTGCAAATGAGTAAATTACTCCTTTATAGAAAAAAATAGCAATTTATCATCCTGTATTTTTAAAAATACAACAATTTTTCCCATGTGTGTTTCAAGGTAAAGCAATTTACCTCCTTGGATAAGGAGGTAAATTGTTTTATTGAAAAAAGAAACAAGGGGGTAAATAACTATTATTTTTCATAGAGGAATAATTTGTTCATTTCCAATATCAAATATAGATAAATTGCATTAAATCCATCTAAATATATTTAAATCGCTGGACTCCAAATGATCATAAGAACATGGAGGGGCACATATAATTTTCTATTTAATGTGAAAGAAAACATGATGAAATAAGATATGCATGTAGCAATCCCGTATAAGCATTAGGACATTAGCTGAGAAACTTTCAATGCAAAACATTATGATCGATCGATACAGTTTCATATTTATTTCTAATTTTATTCATTTTGTTTAGTAAAATTTGAGAACATTTCAAATAAAAATATATAGTGCTAAGAAAAATGTATTTGAGATGAATTATTATTAGAGTTAAATGTAATGTATCCTCCTATATGATGAATATTATTAATTTTATGTATTTGATTAGATAAATATGAATGTATATTTATATAATAAGTTAATATATATATATATATATATATATATATATATATATATATATATATCCACACAGAGGAGAAGAGAAGCTGTGACCGCCAATAGCGGCAGTGGGGAACTGAAGGGAAGGGGAGGGGCACCGGAGGGATGGGAAAGGGTGGCAACCTGAGAAGGAGGGGAAGGGGCGACGTGGCTGGGAGAAGGTGAGGGGCCCGACAGATATGGGGAGGAAGGGGACAAGGTGGGGAGAAGGAGGGGACAACAACGTTAAAAAGGGCCGATGAGGGGTGGCGACAAGGGGAGGAGGGGGAGGGGAAAGGGAAAGGGAACGCAGTAGGGAGGGTGGTGACGGGGAGGGAGAGAGTGGGACAACAATGATGCGACAACGGCAAAATAAGAAAATATCTTATATGTTATTATGGCTAAAATGCATAAAAAATCCCATATAGTTTAAAAATTCGTTAAAAATTCCCTTATGTTTTAAAAATAGGCTAAAAATCCCCCATGTAATTTTTAAATGTAACTGAATCGTCCATCTCCATTTTATAACTAACCACGTTATTTTTTATGTAAAATGACCGTTATACCCTTATTTAATATATATTATTTTTTTTAGTAACCGTTGGATCTTTTTTTATCACATAATGATCGTTAATCTAATCAATTAATTTCAACCATCAGATTCTAAAAAAATGAAAGATCTTGATTCAACAAATTATTTAATTTATATTATATATAATTTAAAATATAAAATATTATTGTTATATATATATAAGACTAACTACCCCCCCCTACTGCCTACCCCCTGCCCAATCACTGCCACCCCACACCCGCCCTTTCCTCCCACCGACCCTGCCTCGCGCCACCCTGCGCCCGTCATCCCTTGCTGAGTCACCCTCGTCGCCCAGATAATGATTAAGGACGTCGTCGTCGTCGTCAACGCTCTGCTGTGTGGGGGCGACCGTCGTCATTGCCCCCAAATTTTTTAATTTTTTTAAATAATTTAATTATATTAATTAAATATATTTTAGTTAATTAAGAATAATTTTTATATTTTTCAGTAAATAAATTCAAAAAATATTTTAATTTTTATATAGATGAAAATGCAAAAAAAGTACTCAAAACAAGTAAAAAATTTACATATAAAATATATAAACCATAAGGGTATTTTAGTCAAAATAATCCAAAAAAAGGTTAAAAGTAGCTAAAAAACACTCCCAAACATACAAGGAGCCTGCGTAATGCAGATTTCATTAATTACTAATAGAAGATGTGTTTTTTGGCTGAGTTTTAGCAATTTTAACAAAATACAGAGGCAAAATACATTTTAGTCTAGTATTATATACATTTATAGTTATAATATATAAATATATATAAAATACTATTTTATTATTTGAAAACCTTGCACAAATGCAAGGGGACCGGTGTAATACATCACTTTTTATAGGGGTATTTTGATTTATTTTAAAAAAACATTTCAAAGTAATTTATTAAAAAAAAGATTTTTTCACATATCCCATATCATAAGAGGGGTAACTTTCATTTTTCCCTTATTAAATGTAAAATATGTGACCTTATCAAGAATATCAATGAATGAATCATAAATTTTAGGATAAATTATAATATGCTTTTCTTAAAATTTGTCATAATTATAAATAATCTCTTGTCGTTGAAAAATTACAAATATCCTTCTAGATTAAGGACCATCTAACAAAATACCCCCTACATTGGGTTGTCATAAGAAGGTATTAATTAGACGATCATTAATTTTAGGAAATTATTTATAATTTTTTAAACAACAAGAATGTATATTTAATTATGACAAATCTCAAGAATGCTTGTTGTAATTTACACTCAAATTTTATTGAATAAGAGTTTAAAACACAAAGGAATGGTTGAAAGAAGTATATATTCCTATATATAAACGAAAAATGTATTTTTAGGTTAGTTGAAATCTGGACCGTTCCTTTTTTAACTATTGAAGATCAAAGGTTGTCATAGGGAGGAGTTTTTGCTTATTTTTTAACTTAGAGGGGTTATCAGCAAAAATTTTAAAACACAAAGGAATTTTATGCAATTTATCCTTTTTTGTATGATAAACTTTCAAGCTCATCTTAAACTCGATTAAATTTATAAAAGTATCAAATTACTTTAGCTCAATTAGACCAATAATCAAAATAAATTTAAACGCACAATTTTTGAAATTTGATATAATCCAAACAAATTTAAACATTAATATATTTGTCTTGACTTGAATAATTTATAACCCTAAATCTAAGCCCTAAGTTTGTAGGTTAACATTCAACTTGCACAGTATGCCTTGCTGGCCTGCCAGCCCAATATCGAATTGCCCAATAAAAAAATGATTTGGCCTAAGTCCAATTGGAATCGAGCTCGTACTGAATTGCTCCCAAAAATCAATACTTAGGACTGGCCAAGCCAAGGGGCCCAAGACCGCCTGGTCTAGGCTTTGACCATATTAGTAGGTATCTAAAACTTTGAAACTATAAAACTTTTATCTTTTTAGTTTTACTTCTAGAGTTTAGTACACCAATACATGAATACTCTTTTTTATTTTTTTTTTCTCAAAATTTATATTAAGTCTTTTTTGTTTGTCATTATCTATATTTATTATTGTAAGTTTGTTATTCAAATTATTATTTAAGTTTTATTATTTAGTTTTAACCACTCTTTTTGTTAGTTATAAAATTTTAATATAATTTTTGTTTGATTTAATTTATTATTTGATAAAGCAATTGTAGATACTTCTATTTAATAAAAATAAATAAAAACAAAATGTGCCTAATAGGGATTGATGCCTCAATCGAGCTGGTCCATTAATCGGGACTGGGTTTAATAATGAACACGATTATGATTCATTTAAAAGTCCAGGATGACTCCAAGACCAATTATAAACAACACTGGTATGAATTTGTCAAATTATTATTGATTTTGAACCGACTCAATTCATTGTACACCTTAAGACCACACATTTTCTAAATTATGAAATCCAAATTTAGGGTACTAACAATGCAGATTTAAACTATCGCCATTTAAATCAATCCTATTTTTATGATATTTAATTCAAACTGAAAATTTAGGGAATCATATAATGAAAGGGTCTTTTTCTCTTGAAAAACATATATAACATCAACAAACCAAGAAACTAATAACTTTTTGACGAACCAGGGAAACTAATAACTTTTTCAAGTAGGACGTACCTGAAGTTGTTTTTTAGCAATAGCCATATGCAAAATAGTGTTCCCTTCACGATCACCTCGATTCAGCAAATCTTGGACCAATGATCCAAGTTTTTTTATCAATCATGAACTCAAGTACCTCCTGCTGGTGGTGTTTCACCGCAAGATGCAAAACACTCTCCTGGTGAAGAGTCACCTCCTTTGCTGCGTCTAGACAATGGTCAAACAGTAAATCAATGACATCAATTTTACCAGTAACTACGACAGAATGAAGCGCAATTCTTCCGTCTCTATCTTTCATCATGCACAACTCTTCAAGCGCAGATTTATGCTTCCCGAACTCCAGCAAAAATTGGACGATCTCCAAGTGGCCATTGGCAGATGCCAAGTGCAGTGGGCTATAACCATCTTGATTAAGTTGGGAGAGTTGGTAGGCAGAAATTGAGCTCAGCCTAATATATTCTCTCACAAACTCAGCATGCCGAAACATTAAAGCCAGATGCAAAGGTGTGTCTGTAGTCCCCCATGAGTGTAGTTTCTTAAGGATTGCTCCATCTCCTCTAACAGCATCATGAAGGAAATCTATATTTCCTGAGCAACCCATAATCATGAGTCATAGCCTTCAATCATGATAGAGAAGCCTTCTCTCTGGATTGTCCAAAAAATCCTTATAATGATTGTTGAGAATCTTCAGAGAAGAAGATTGATGCAAGAAAAAGAAGGGCTGCTCACCTTTTGCCTTAGAAAATTAATGATGACTTAATTATCCTTCTAAAAGTATTCCTTGCCGAGAATTTTACTCCGTTCGTTCATCGGAATTAATGGCTTTTGTGTCCAAAATTTTACAACATGATACTTTTTGCTCATGACAAATTTTTTACTATTTTAGAAAGCATGACATCAATTATATTGCAAAGCCCCTTATAATGCACCAATAAAATTGTAATAAGTAAAATAGAAAAATGCAGCAACTCCTTTGTGATACTATAAATGAACAAAATACTCTCATATGAAAGAAAAAATAGTAATTCACCTTCATATTTTTTCTAAAATACAACAATTTACCTCCTAATATTTTTTAAAATGAAGCAATTTACCTCATTAGACAGGAAGGTAAATTGCTTCATTTTAAAAAGTACAAGAGATAATTAATTGCTATTTTATTTTTATTAATGGTAATTTGCTAATTTAAAAGATTACAATTGCTAATTAGACTTAACAGCCACATGGAGAATACGTGGCCATTCTATAGAAAGTTCAATGATGAGATGCTTTTTTGTGCACCAACGTTGAATTATGGAGTTAAAATTAACAATTATAAAAATATATGACTAATTCTACAAAATATCATACAGTACTATTAAACTAAAATCACACTTAACTCCTTCCTTCACAATATATATAGAGTAATTTCCGTTAGTTTCTTATGTAAATGGGTTAGGATTTTAATTCTTTCTTAATCTTTTGATATGATAGCGAGAAATGGGACCATGGGATGTCCACGCATGCATGGTCTGTGCACGAAGATATATAGGGGAAATAGTATTTTTTTCTATAACCGAGGACATTTTCATTTTGTTCTGATCAATTATGGAATTTTTCCTTTTAAATTTGATTCTGTAACTTTATATTACATTTTTATTAGACATTTAACCTGAAAAATTACGTACCATTAAGTGTATATGACCAAAAATATTAATTTTTTAAGTTACAGGACCACATATAAAAATCCTAGAACCAATGAGACCTAAACGTAAAAGCACTAGGACGTGCCATTTTTCATTAAAATACTAACGGAAATGGGTTTAATGCAATTTACCTTCTTGTGATATTACAAATGAGCAAATAACGCCATACAAAATAACAACAACAACAACAACAACAACAATAATAATAATAATAATAATAATAAGAATAATATATCACCCTATATTTTTTAAAATAAAATAAATTTACTTTCCATTAAACCCCTGTCTTTTTTTCCTACTTTAGCTACGTACATGACATTTTTTTTAATTTTTATATTCTTGTTGTGGCATCAATTAATTCTTAATGCGATTGATCTGTATTAAGGTGATTCTAGGTACATGATGCACTATAGCCCGTTGAGCGTACTAACACGATACTATCATGTGAAGTGTGGAAAAGTTATCAATAATAATACGGCTGGGCATTTTACTATAAAATTATACTATTATATATCATATTATATTCGTGTGTACTGGAGTTCAATTGCACCATAATAGTAAAAAAGTCTTCAACGAAATGCTAAGATCAAAAAAGGACTAACCTACAAAATTGGGGTTAACACTCTGATATTTAAGTCATTAATGTTATTGAAAAAATAAAAGAGAAAACACTTGAAATAATGTGAGAACCATGATTGAATATGATGATAAAATGATATATTTTGTGTGGAGTAAAAAAAATTAGTGAGCTACAAGTAGTTTGGAAATCGAGAGAAAATGAGAATGAGTGTATGAGAGAATGTATTATCCAAATAACTGCACAGAGTGTCAATTTATAGGTATCCGTTGAGCAAGATCCAGGAGGTACGATGGAAAATAATACATCGTTGGAATACTGCACTTTCCTACATTATTATTATTAATATTTTCTTCTGGATCTCTTTTAACACTTGAAAGAATTTGAGGTTTTGCTTTAGGAGTTATGGTGCTATCCTACCATCCTTTTAATTGACCATTAAATCCTAAACTAATATTTTTTGTAGCATCTTCATCTATTAGTCCTGCTCTTTCATTACAAATATTTGAAGCCATAACCATTTGTTTACACAAACTAATAATTTGATGATCGGAAAAAGTATCTAGATTCCATTCATAAATTGAGCTTCGATTAAAGGACCTAAAAGTTTGGACTTCTTCTATTTTAAATCAGGGGGAGTTGGTTTATAATAATTCCTACAATATGTTAATGTTGAACAGGATAAATTGAATTAGAAATTTGTTCTTTATCAGAATTTTTTTTTCAATTGTGTTACTAACTTTATCTTTACCTAAATCTCTTAGTCTTTCTTGAATTCCTAAACGGATAGATTTTTCTGAATTTAATTTTGGTATATAATCAGAAATTTGAAAAGGAAGATTTCGGTAGTAATATGAAGATCTGGATCTTTAGAAGTTATTATAAAAGAAGATAAGGATTTGAATTTTTTTTTCCTGAAACTTCATCTACCCTATTTTCTATTCGATCTAATTGTTTCCCTATAGAATGGAGAATTAAATTTGAGAAATTATTCTATTTGATTTGATCAGTACTTGTCTCACTAGTGGATGGTTCACTAACAGGAAAGAACTTGATGACTTGACCTTTTATGGAGATTCTCGATTCTTCTAATGGTGGATGTTCTATTTCCCAATTAATTGTTCATGACATATACTTATCTGCCTGAATAATTCTATAATTATTGTAATATAATCTTAAAGTTGTAAATATCCATAATTCTATGACAAGACTTCTAGGGCTGTTATTAATGGAATAATATTTTATTTATATACATTTTCTATAATAGTATTTTTATTATAATATTTTTAATATTCTGGTTGGCTAGATAAAGAAAATTATTCAGTTCACTAAAATATAGTTTTATTATATATTATTATTTTATTATATTTTTCTTTTTCTGGCCTTGATTTACTAATGATATTACTTTTATTTTTTAATATATTACTATTATGATTAGTTGAAAAAAATTACATATATCAAATTTTAGCATATGAAATTACTTGATCTTATATAATGCGTTTAAAGTACTATGTAAATGATATATAGATATCGAGGGACGAGGAATATATTTTTAACAATTTAAAAAGAAAGTACATGAAAAAATCTATTTCGGGAAACAAGGAAAGATGTCACCAGGGATCAAGATAAAAAAGAGATGGATTAATAAAGATTACATTATATCATATTGTTATGTAAATTTGTATTTTAAATTTGTTTAAGTTTGTCTATATATTAGGACAATATTTCAAATTGACCAACCTTTTGAGAATTCATTCCTCTTAAATCAAAATCAATTAATATATTTTAGATTTATCATTAAATTTTAAATTATATATTATAAGAAAATTATATGTACCACGTGAGAAGCACGTTTTCATTACTAGTCTTAAAAAAAAGAACCAAACAAAACCGTCGTAAAGATATTTCCCCAATTCTATTAGTCCTCAAAACAAAGAAGCTGAAAAAACATATAGACAGAGAAGCAGGGTTAAAATCCAATTTACCCTTATTTTATGTAAAATAAGCAAATACTTCCTTATGAAAAAGAATTTGCAAATCACCCCCTTGTCAATGGTTTAGATAAGGAGGTAATTGCACTTCTTTTTTCAAAATACATTGGGTAATTGCTATTTTTTTTTTCACAGGGAAATTTTTACTCATTTATCATATCACAAGGGGTTAAATTGGATTTCTCCACCAGAGAAGCAAGAAACGTCTTAGCAAAAACCCAGTGGTATTGCCATGCTTATTTATCTAAAAATGAAGGTTAAATTACAATGAGGTTTTTTGTTACTTGGTATAATTACGAATATCCTCTGTTGTTTGAAATATTATCAATACCTTCTAATGTTAATGAACATCAACTTTTTTCACAAACTTTTATCCATCATATTTTCATCTATTTTTTGCAATAAAATGACCAAAATCCCTATTAGATGTAAATTATAATCTTATTTACTCCTTTCAAATTTCTTTTGTAGACTAAGTGAACAGTTTTTTTCACAAGCTTTTATTTTTTAATTCACATCGTCTTATTTATTTACAATGTTTCAATTTTTAAATCCACCTTGTACAATTTTTATTTTATTTTACTTTTCTAAAAGAAAAGAAAAAAAAAAACTACAATAAAAACAATGTTAACGATTTCAAACATCCACCCAAAAATTATATAATTTCATCAAACATTCATTTGGGGATATTAATAGTTTTTCAAAAAACGAAAAAATATTCATAATTATGATAGATCTCAAAAAAATTCGTTATACTCCACCCAAAAAGAAATATTAGCAAAACTACGTTCAAACTTGCAAGAATAACCTTCAAAGAACCTCAACTTCTAACATTAGGATACCACAAGTACATCCGGAGTCATAGTGGCTTCTTTACTACCTTATCTGAATCAAATGGCTCCAAGGTTGCTGCTTTGTGGACCACCATTAATTAGTTGAGTTATCGTTCTTTCCTTACAACAGCAACAGTAGGCTGTAGCACACAAGAAAGATTAGTCAATTCATTTTCCCTCGCCTCCACCCAGCGAAAATTCTTAAACTATGATAATTGATGTTTTAACTTTTAACTTTGCATTATTTGAAAAGAATTACTCATTAAAGATGCAAATAAGCATCTCCGAGAATGACAAGTTTAGGATCAGTGTGTTTGTTAACAGAAGTTAAAAACCATCAATGTCCAGTGTTGTCTGATTATGCTTCGTAGTGCTCACGTTTCGTGCACACGCAGCGGTAGAAAAATGGTACACCACCGCTCATATCAGTATACCTTTACAAATCCAAATGCATATAAATGCACATATCGGAAAGTAGGATAGAAGGTTTAACTTTAACAGGAAAAGTACCTCTTAACACCATTAATCCTTGCAGCCTCAATCGTGTTAAAGCTGATCACTGTATTGTTATACATAATGACAGAATGGTTAGACTGAATGAAGCCCATCCCTCCCATATCTGCAGCAAGATTGAACACGTGATCGACACCTTTGGTAACTTGTAAACAGTAATCCATCATCAGATCAACGAGATGGAACTCATGAGTAAGCATATCCTCGGTCATTAGCTTGTTTTTCTTCCAGTCTGAAGCAATAATAAAATGGACCTCGTTCTTCAAACGCCTGGCAATGTGAGAAGCAATAAATCCACCAGCTCCTGTATTGGAAATCCGGAGCTTTTGCGACAGCCAGTAGGGTTCCCTTTCAAGGTTTTCACACGTGTATGCCCCATAGTTGGTGTCACCAGCGCTTCCCGTTATGCTACCAACAGGCACAAAAAATTCACAACGTGACGAACAAAAAGAATTAACAAAGAGATTAATCTACGGTGGACTCGGACTGAAAAAGGCTGGTAAAATCAAATAAGTCAACATTAACCACAGAATTAGCATTCAGTGGTTAATAAAAAGCATATCAAGAACTAGTGAAACAGCTGCCAGCGCAAGGAAGATAAACTAAATATACAATTAAATGAAACCAACCATTATTTAGTTATGTCAAACCTCTAGAAACACATACATTCTCAGCCACCTAATAAAGCTAAACAAAATAAATGAAAACTGGAAAGGGGTACAATTCTAATACTCTATGTACTCAAAAACTCAAAACAGAGCAAAGAAGCTTGTACAATATAATTCAATAACTGCTGAAAAGTATGCAAAACCATGAGGGAAATTGAACATTAAACAGTTTGCATACATAATTCAAACAAATAAGTCGTCAAGAAATAGGGATTTTAGATTATAACAAGCAGAGCATATACAAACATAACCTCACTCCAAGTACAGTAAATCAAAATCAACAAAAACCTAGATACAGAGCACACACAACCTGAAATGCTAACACAACTCTAAAAATTCCAGGAAAAATGACAGAAATGTCAATGTGATACTTTCATCGTGTTGTTAAATATTTGACAGAAATGTCAATGTGATACTCACGGTCGTTAAGTCAAGACAGTTTGGAGGAAATGTTGCATGTAAGAGGCATATAGTTTGTTTTTTGAGGGATTATAACTGCTCATTTTGGCAAAAGAGAGGGAAAATTTTAAAATTAGGGCTCCCCCATTTGAGTTCTTCCAAACTCGCGAGAACTGAGCTTCCCAGTTGACAATATGGTTTCAACAAGTGACTCAACTACTATTATTATGGTAAGAAAGTGTAAGAGGTGAGATTTGAAAAAACTTGAGTTCTTCTTCGATTCTCCGGTAGAAAAAAAATCTGGTTCTTCTCCGATTCCCCGATTGTTTGCGATTAAGATGTAGCTGAGAGGTGAGAATTGAAAAACAAAATAGGCTCAGATTAGGCTTTTTCTAGAGAGATTTGGGAAAAGGAAATTTAGGTCTTTAGGCAGTCCGTTGGCTTAAAAACAAAGCACGTCCGTCTCACATACTAGCATTCCCTTCAAATTAATGTCTAGTAAGCAAGCATGTGATACTCACATGGCCGTTTCCCTTAAATATTTAACGGCAGGAAAAAAGTGAAAAACATACAAGTTATTGTCACTTTATTGGGACCAAAAGTGAACAATGTCTAAGTTATAGAACCAAAAATGAGATTTTCCTTGTCTATGCACTTCTTTGTGGTATATTTGTCCCTGGCAGTAATATCTTCTTCTGCACTTTGTGATGGTTCAAATTTTACTGATATTCATCTTTCATACCCTGATCAACCCCTTTTGAAAGCCAAACAACCTTTATTTGGACAAACTTACTGCGAAAGAAGAAACATTTAGGTATAATTTCTTTATGTGTTTGACTGTCAATCATATACTGTGAATTAAATTAAGCTTGTCAATATACATAAGGTACTTTTGTTTATTAATGATCTAAATATATAATTGATATCTTCTTTTGGAGTTTGAATGCATCAGTGGTGGGATAATAAATTGGCAGAGCTTTTTCACTGTATTCTAATTTTCGTATTTAGAGAAAAATAAGAGTTTAATGTGTGTGAAGAGTATTCGAATCCAAGATTGGGGTAATCAATATGCCAAACTGCTTATGAGACAAACCTTAGCCATTTTAACCTGTGTTATAGCCCAAGGATTCCAGGCGAACACCTCTGCTGAAACAGTAGAAGCAATTGTTTTAAAGTTTTTCTGAGTTTTTGAGCTAAATTGACCATTGGCAAACTAGTAGCCCCCATTCTCTGATGTGCTTAGACGATATAAAGAAGCAATGTAGTATTGTTATAGTGGTCAGTGACCAAAAGTAGACTTTTCCTATGTGATTCATTGACAACAGCTTTGTCTAAAGAACGTGATTCAACATTAGCTGACTGCAGGAAGTTTTAGAGATGTTAACTAACTTATCATACTTTCCTGCTGTGCAATAATACTTCTGCTACACAAAGGCATCTACAGAAGTAGAGAATTTGTAGGCATCAAACTGGATTATTTTCTGTGTAAAGACAACTCTCAGGTTTGTTACTTTCACAATAATTTTTGCGTGTAGGTTATTCTCTCAGGATGTTATGGCTTAGGTTGATTCTTTTTGTCTATCTAACTAAATTTACTTTGTACGTGTGTGTGTGTGTGTGTATGTATTTATGCCAAATGAAAGAAAAACACCAAGATGTTTTTGCATGAGGGCAAACATTGGGCATGTTTTGGCCCATCCCAAGATTGGCTGAAAATGAAACCAAGCAATGCGCTTCAGAATTGGATAGGCTATGTCGAGCTCAGATCTAGCTAAAATGGCTTTCTGTAGCCTAACTCTTCCATCATCACAAAGTTGTCACTTGATGATGACTTACATATCCTGCCCATGTTATTCCTGTGTATGCTTCTCAAATATCTTGAAAGATAAAGCTCCCTCCATCTTATTTTGGAGAGGAATCGGTTAATCGTGTTGTCCTTTTGGATAGGACATACTGCTCACAGTTTGTTTGGTGCCTGCTGAGTTAACAGGTGTACTATGCCAAGCAGACTGCCTTCCTGGTTTAAGAAGCAATATGTAAAAGAATTTGTAAACAGACTATGCCTGTATTTTTGGCATTTTAAATTGCTTTATCTACATGTGCATGTTCATATTTGTATATTTTGTGAAGGCTGATTTTCTTTCCCTCCACACTTTTCTTACGTATTGGTCATGTCGGCTTATCTATTTGCTGATAATTAGAAGAATGGCGAGAGAAAGAGGAACGCCTCATTGAATTGCCTCTCGAAATTTGTCAGTTGAAAGTTATTGGTTTTTCAAAAGATATTGAAAGT
>JACGWL010000924.1:0-40000 GCA_034509725.1 Sesamum angolense
TTTATTTTAATAAAAATATATATTATTAAAAATATTATATATTATATATAAAATAGTATATTTAGTTTTTAATAAATATTTATATTATATAAATTAAATATATAATATATTGCACAAAAGTAATTTTTTTTCTTAAAAAATATCATGCACACTCTCATGAGGCGAGTGCACTACACTCATCCCTCTAAGGGATAAATTGGTTTAATTTAAATAAACATAGAGAGGTAATTCGATATTTTTTTATCACAGGGGGGTATTTTGCACCTTACCCATATCACATGGGGTAGCATATATTTTTCCCTGTAAAAAACTAATATAAATATCTCATATCTATTATATGTATGCTTTACAACTTTCTAACTATCTAAATTATTTGATCTAATTTAAGCACAAGAAACTTTTGCTCGAATCTTCAATGCTCCCTAACTGATCAAATTTTGGCTGCAGAACATTGAGAAAACCTCCACCAGGCATAATAGTACTACCCTTTATTCGTTATCCTTGATAAAAGAATAATTCTATGAATTATCAACTAATACTAATATATTATATAAATATTAATGTAGGTAAGCATCTCACATTGGTTGTTAACGAGAAACTCGAACGGTTCATAAGTCCCAAGGCCGCCTCCCCTACCATGGCACATTTTCAAAATAAAATCATGAGGTTCAAACACAGCCAAAAAGAGGCATTATCAACGCCCCCTTCCCCCTACTCTAGGAGTGCAAGACTTGGCGTTGGACTGTTGGAGTAGGAGAAATTATTCCTGTAAAAGATCTACCTAGAAAACTTTTTTTCCCGTCTGTGTTGGTTCAATAGAAAAAGATCTTGCTAAAGTACTTTTGTGTGCCCTGTTGAGCTGTTGTGGTCCGTGCTGAGCTGTGAGAGAGTGTCCAAGCAAGTGTGCTGAGTTGCTTTTTGCCCATGTAGATTTTGGGACATTTACACAAATCTTAAAAAAGGGTAAGTGGTAATTACCAATTGCGTTCGGATAGGCCAAGCCTGGTGTTAGGGTAGTGCCCGGTGCGCCAACTAGTTGAGAGAATTTTAATTAGGTGGCACGTTCTAAATAACCTTGTGTGAGAATGGTCTGTTTGTATCATATTTATATTATTTATAATATATAAAGGCATTCTTCATTCATTATTTTGTCTAATTTATTTATGTACAATAGAATGAAATCCCTAACATATACATAGATATGGATCGAAGGACTTGGTCTTAAATGTTCCAAGCGAAGAATAAATAAGATGGTGATATATGTGATCCCATGGAGGCTTTTCACATGACATATAGGATGTCTCTTTTCATAGACGTTAGGTGTGGGGACACTAATGTGTGTGTGAGGATGTCCATTTGGAATGAGTGCACTAAACTGTTACGTTGGAAATTCTATGTTGGAGTGACAACATAGAACATAGAGTTTCTTGACACGACAATACAAGATTAGTCCTTATGACTTGAGGCACTATAATGATCTTGTATTAGATCTCTTATACTTTGTCATTTTTGGTGATCATAAAGGGAATATTATGAAGGTCAATGATTGACACATCAAGAATCACCAACCTGTCCTTATAAGGTAAGAGATCTCCTATGCTCTTTTAATATTTCTATTGATAAAATCCTTGGCTAAGGTATAGGGTTTCCTAGGTTAACCATTTATAATCAAGAAATAGAAAGGAATGGATGCATAGCTATTGAGTCAATAAGGTTTCGACTCGCTATCCATGTCTTGGAATTAATAAAAAGATAATTGTTCATAGGACCTCACATGGTACTCGTTGTTTAAAGGTCCCCATCTGCATATAGAGATACGGTTTTATGGCGTGTTGCTAGACGTGAACCATGATTTAATGGTTCTTGAATTAAGGAGTTAATTTTAAAATAATTTAAATAATATGATTAATTAAATTTGCCATGTCATATTAGTTGTAAGCCCATGACTATCACTGGGGGCGAACCTAAAGGGCATATACTTACTTGAAGAAGCTCATCTTCTTGAATGTAATGAATTCAATAAATTGAATTAATTTAAGAACCACTTAATTCAAATATTGAATTAAGGATGTAGAAATATTAACTAAAGTAGTTAATGATTTTTTAGCTCAATTAATTTTATAAGATAAAATAATCTTTTTAGGAATTTAATTAGATTCCGCCTTCGCTCCGTTACGACACCATCTCCCTTCACCAGACTTGCTCGTTATGCCACCTCTCACCACTCGCTCAGCTTATCGTGTCGTCGCTGCTCTGTCACCCACTAACCTTGCGGCAGCTCGTTCATCCTTCGTCCAGCACCCCCACCGTATTCGTTGGCACCACCATCATCGACAAACGAAAGCACATACACACAAATTACAATGGCATCGCAGAGATATGTATGCTTATCTCATATGACCTCTATTTTTAAGATTGAGAAAGTTTTGTTATCTTCAATCTACCACCCTATTATACTTTAGAAGAATAAGGTAAAAAAAAAAAATCAAAGTTTGAAAGCATATGGGTGTCTGATGTTAGTGAAAAATACGCTGTGCCGTGGACAACGACTGCCTTGAAAGCGAAATTTCGGTACCACCGTGGTGCAAATAGCGTTATTGTTCGCTCCCCAAGGTTAACACAGCAACACTCTCTAAGCACGTGCACTTGTGATAGAGAGCTTGAAACAATGAACAAAACAACACTCAGACTAGTAAATATTCCAAAAGTTGGGTTCTCTTGAAATAGACTAGTAAATATTCCAAAAATTGGGAAAATTTTGAATAATCTCTACATTTCCACAATATGTCTAAGATAGTTAAAAGTGCCTTAATTAATATTTGGCTACGAAAAATTGTGAAACAATTCGATGGAATATTAAAAGATACGCAAATATAAATACAACATAATAGTAAAAAACTATAAAAAAAAAAAAAGTAAAATTATGTATTAAAGAATTAAGCCAAAAAATATACTTCACCTAGAAATATTAAATATTTTCAAAGAATAATTAAAAGTTATTTGGAATTACATAGAAAAGAATATCCTGCTAATTAGGTCCGTCATATAGAATTATGCAATTCACTATCTAATGATAAATAAAAAAATCTAAATCAAGCCATCACTAGAGTTCGTATAAGGAATCAAATACAAGTAATTTAATAAGGTAAATGAGAATGTTTTGCTTTTCATATTAAATAAAGATAAATAAAATTGAAAAAAAAAAAGAAAAAGATTAAATGTACGAGCGAATAGGATGATCGAACTAAGAAAAAGAATAAGCTAAAATTGAAAAAAAAAAAAAAAACGAGTTTACTGGAAGAGCTTCAGCATGCACGAGGAGCGAAAAAAGGAGGTTGATTTTCCATTTGACTAAGGTTAAAAATAATATAAAAGGTTAAGAAATAAATACATGAAACTAAATTGTATTTCTTAGTCTGAAACTAAAATGTATTTCTTAGTCTGTAAACTAAAATACATCTCTTGCAAAACACCTAGGGGTTTATTTCACATAGACCAATATTTATTGAGTAAGGAAGATGTGTTTTGTATGTGGATGGATAAAGAAATTTTTTATTTAAAAATCTCTTTAGACTCTATTGATCTGCATTTTTGTGGCATGTTCATGGGTTCTTAAATATGACATTCATCGTGACTGAAAGCGATGCAGATCACACAAGAGAGATTAGAAATTGGGCATCCAACAATCTCTTCTAATTGAAAAATGAATAAAGGCGTAATCTTATCGACCGAAACAATGAAGTAGCCTAAAAAGGCAACAACAGGCTTTGATGGCTCAAAAAGAAAATGGCAGATTAAGACCACAACAAAAGTGAATTAAGACCACTCTAATCGATAAAAAGCTATGAAAGTGGATTAAGACCACTATAATCGACGAAAGGATACAAAAGCGGATTAAGACAACTATAACAGACGAAAAGCTACAAAAGTTTAAGACTATAATCGACATAAGACTATAAAAGTGGATCAACACCACTATATTTGACAAATGGCGGGTTAAAACCACTATGATTGGAAAAAAAAAAAGCGAATTAGACCGCTACAAAGATTAAAAAGCGGATTAAAATAGCTATAAAGTTGACTCTAGTGATACGGGTTAAGAGAATACCTCGAATAAAGTGCTGAACAGCTTAGTATGAGGTCTACAAGACTACAGGGCCGTGAGGTTTTGCAAGTCTACAAGGCTACGAACTTGCCTTAGAAAAAAAAAAAAAAAAGATCTATGAAGCTGTCATATGGGAGGAGGGGACGAAAAGAGGCTGCCTTCGCATGGCTAGGATAATACGAGACAAAAAGAATACGCTGGACCCGAGCCAAGATACGAGGCAAAGGTAGCTATGATACAAAGCAGAGAAGTCATTGACAAAGAAGAATGAAAACACACCCTGAAAAAAGTTTCTATTCCTCATTAATTGAAGCAATAAAAATTGAGGGACTATTGATATGGATGGAGTACGAATCCCTCATAGAAAGAGTTTAGAGAGAGGGGTCATGAAGTCCCGAAGCACGAAGTATACGCGTTTGGGTGAAGTTTGAGCCCTTTATAGGTAAAATCCAGAAGAAGGAGCTGTGAAGTCTAAACGCGGAAGGTACGAAGCCTTTAAAAATAAAGAGAAACGAGGGATGGGCTGCAAGTGAACACGAGGTCAAGACAAGAAGAAGGTTCAAAGCTTACCTTAAATTGACCAAATCATATACGGTGGCTCTAGTGGATCGCATAGGATTGCAAGACCCATTATCATTCGGTTGTTTTTATATTTTATTTATCATTCCCATTTATTAATGTTTTTGTTAGTCATTAGGATAGAATAAAACAAACAAATGTGTTTAGATGAGACCATGCATATATTTTGTAAAAATTCTATTAGTTTGTAACCCTCACTTGAAAACGTTTCAAGTTAAAATTAAACTCATGTTTTAATTAAATATGAAGTAGAAATGGATCTTTTAAGTTGGGCTTAATTGATGCATGCCTTCCATCATAAGTAGATACCATGAAGATGCTACCTTACTTGGCATATTCATCGCACCAATGTGGCAACGTGTTAGGAAAAAGAAAAGCTATTAGTACTACTTAGCATAGTGATGTCCATGAGTGGAGACGTTTTGTGTTTTACAATGCCAAGATGGAAACACTTGACTAATCCATTTTCATGTTTGTATGATGGGTCATACTTGATTACCATTGGCGACTCAGCACTGACAAAGGTTGAGGGTTCCATGATGATAGAACTAACAAAAGTTGTCAAGTGCATAAAAAAAATGAGGTAAAGAAACTTGAGAGTTCCATAATAATGAGATTGATAGAAGTTGTCTACCTTTGAAATTTATCATATATACTCAACCTCTGGGCTTGTGGTGGATTATATTGGAACTCAAGCCCACTAAGAAATATAATTTCTCGACTTGTCATGGGATGATGATAGAACTTCGATAAAATAGTGGGAGATAATGCTTGTAAATATAAATGTGATGTATGGATAATGTTTATTCTCTGTTATTTGTCTCGTGTAGATATTTTCAAAATGTCATAAAATCCACTTGCATCCATCCTTGACAAGCACAAACTGACGGGCCCTAATTATGTCAATTTTCTCTAATATCTTAGAGTTCTCCTTGAAAGTGAAAAGAAGGCTTGTGTTCTTGAGTTCACACCAGAGCCTCATACCATCGAGGATGGCACAAAGGTTGAGCTTAGAGAATATCAAAAGTAACTCGATGATAATCTCCAAACTCGGTGCTACATGCTAGCATCCATGTCTGATAAGTTTCAAAAACATGTACACATGCTAGATGTTCATATTCACAGACACTTGCAAGAGTTTTTTAGTGAACAATTACGAGTGTCAAGATATCAACTCTCAAAGAAGCTCTTTCGAACTTGTATGAAGGAAGACCAATATGTCCAATAATATGGATTGAAAATGGTCGACCTTATTAACAAGCTTAAAAGACTTGATGTCATACTAGATGTTGATCTAGCCATGGATTTTGATCATGCAACCATTGTGAAACTCATTTGAAAACTTTATCGTTAACTTCAATATGTAAAAAATGAAAGTTAGTCTTCATGAACTTATGAACATGTTGAAGACGATAGAGTCCACTTGCAAGAAGAAGAAACTTGTTCTTTTAGTTGGTTCATCCTCAACTTCTAAGGATATAAAGCCGAAGAAGGGGAAGGGAAAGAAAGAAAAGAGTTCCTTTAAGAAGAACACGAAAAAGGGTGTCCAAGGTGGGGGCAAGAAATCGCAAGCTCAATACAAGTGTCACAATTACAGCAAACTTGGGCATTAGAAAGGAATTGCAAGAATTTCCTTGCAGACCGCCAAAATGGTCAGGTATGTACTTTGTTGAAGTTAATTTATGAGTTAAAGATGCCTCTTGGGTATTAGATACTGATTGTGGAGCTCACATATGTAATGACATGTAAGTGATGGCAAGAAACAAGGAGCTAATTGAAGAAAGCATTATCTTAAAACTTGAAAATGGAGCAGTTGTTGCAACATTAGCAATAAGAATGGTTCACTTAGTTATAGGGATAATAGGCCTTTAGTTTTAAATAATTGTCTTTACGTACCGAATTTGATTAAGAATATAATCTCTATTTCCGTTTTGGATCAAGAGATTTTCATTTGCTTTTCTAATAAAAATTGTTCCATGTATAAGAATGGTTCTTATTTTTTGCAAAGGTACATTAACAAATAATTTATATACTATTATTCCTAATATCTCCATGCTCCAACCCAACAAAGTAATAAAGAAAAATTATATAATTAAGAAAAATACAATTATGGCATGCACGAATTGGACGTATTTCCATTAAGAGGATCCACAAGCTAGTCACTAATAAGTCCCTCGATATTATTCCTTCGAAAAAAATTGACTGCTTGTGATTCAAAGGAAAAAGGACCTAATGCTCCATTTGATGGAAATGTCACTCATGCCACAGACCGATTGGAACTGGTCCTCTCTGACGTGTCGATCCTCTGAGCATTCAAGCTCAAGGTGGATAGTCCTACTTCGTAACTTATATTTATGATTTATCTAGGTATGGATACATATATTTAATGAAATGTGAACCCGAGACCTTTGAGAAATTTAAGGAGTTTAAGAATGAAGTGGAGAATTAAATAGACTTATGTATAAAAACACTTCAGTTTGATCATGATGGAAAATATTTAAGCCATGATTTTGTAATTATCTAAAGGAGAATGGAATTATCTTATATTGAACTCCTCTCGACACCTCAGTTAAATGGTGTTGCTGAGAAAGGAATAGAATTTTGCTAGACATAGTTTGTTCCATGATGGGTTTCATAGAAATTCCTCCTTGCTTCAAGGGCTATGCCCTAGAAACAACTACATACTTTCTAAATCGTGTTCTAAGCAAGGTTGTGCCCAAGATGCCATAGAAGATGTGGCGTGATAAGACACCCTCATATCATCACCTAAGAGTGTGGGAGATAAATTGGATGAAAGATCCATTTTATATGAATTTGTGGGATATCCAAAGAAAACTAGAGGATACTTTTTCCATGATCCTTAAGAACAAAAAGGTGATTGTTTTTAGGAATGTCACTTTTCTTAAAAAAAATGGCTCTCTGGGTTAGAAAAAGCAAAATCATAGAACTTGAAGAAATTCAAGAACCACAAATTATCCAATCGCCGCACATGACACAAGATCCTATTATTCCTAATGATACATATCCTCCTAGGAGATACGAAAGAATTTCGAAGCCACTTGAAAGGTACTAAGGGTTCCTATTAGACAACAACAAAGAGGAACCTCCTATGAATAGGGATCCAAGGAGCTACGAAGTGACAACGTTCAAAATTAACTTACCCAAGTGGGTAGAAGCAATGTAATCAAAAATGGATTACATGTACTCAACACAAGGTATGAAGCTTAGCAGACCTTGATCTAGGAGTTACACTATAGGGAAATGGACTTACAAGCTTAAGACTGGAGCAGATGAAGAGGTAGTAACCTATAAGGCATGCTTGGTAGTAAAAAGTTAAACTCAGAAGCAAGGGATTGACTATGAAGAATTTTTTTCTCCAGTAGTAATATTTAAATCAATAGGATATTGTTAATCATATCTGCATATCATGGCTATGAGATATGACAATGGATGAAAAAATGGCTTTATTTAATGGTTACATTGAGGAAGAGCTCTATATGAAGCAACCAGCGGGCTTCACATCCATTAGGAGCGGGCAAAAAATTTGCAACCTCAGTTGATCCTATATGGACTAAAGCAAGCTTCCTAAAGTTGGAACATTCAATTTGATGAGGCAATCAAAATGTTTGGTTTCCTAAAAAATGTGAATGAACTATGTGTATACAAGAAAATAAGTGGAGGCTCGTGGTGTTCCTAGTGCTTTATGTTGACGATTGGAACGATGTCAAGATGTTGCAAGCAACCAAGGCATGTTTGTCTACTCAATTCTCCATAAAAGATTTGGGAAAAACATCCTCCTTATTTAGGAATCAAAATGTATAGAGATAGATCACGTAGCTTGCTCAGATCATCCCAATTCTTGTACATAGACAAAATGCCAAAATAGTTTAGCATGGAGGAATGAAAGTATAGTTCTTGATTAATTTTGTAGGACATCAATTTTTCTAATAAGATGTCTTCTAAGACTCCTGAAAAAAGAGAGAGATTGACACTTATTCCATACACCTTAGCCATAGGTAGCATAATATAGCATAATGTATGTCTATGCTATATATGTACTGGGCATGATGTACATATGCTTTAAGAATTTCGAACAAATATCAGTCCAACCCAGGCGAGGAGCATTAAAAGGCCGTAAAGATGACCTTTAAGTACTTAAGAAGAACTAAGGATTTCTTCTTGATTTATGGGACAAGAGAATTAAAACAAGAGTGTTTCACCTACTTTAGCTTCCAAACAAATGTGGATGACTCTAAATTTTATGTCAGGTTTGTATTCATGCTCAATGGTGGCATAGTTAGTTAGAAGAGTTCTAAGCAATGCATTGTGGCTGATTCAACCACCAAAAGTTGAATACATCGCTGCATGTGACGCAATAAAGGAAGTTGTTTTAATTAAGAACTTCATCCAAGAGTTTGATGTGATCCCTTCGGTTGTAGACCCTATACTGATTTATTGTGACAATATTGGTGCAGTAGTGCAAGAAAAGGAGTCAAGGTCACATCAAAGGGTTAAGCACATTATGAGTCATTTCTATCGGATTCGCTAGATCATAGGTAGGAGTGATGTTAAAGTGGAACGAGTGTCCTCAATACAGAATGTGGCAGACACTGTCTAAACCTTTGAGTCAAAAAGTATTTGAAGGACATCTTTGGAAGATGGGCTTTAAATACATGGGTAACTGGCTCTAGGGCAAGTAAGAGATTGTTAGGATAGTGTCTGTCATACCAACGGGGGTCATTTTGTATCACATTTACATTATATAAAATCTATATGCAGACATTCTTCATTCACTACTTTGTCTAATTTATTTATATACAATATAATGAAGTCCATCGACTATACATGGCTATGGCGTATGGTTACGCATTTGATGGTAATCATAAAATATGCGTCCAAGTTCTTGATCTTAAATGCTCCAAGCCAAGGATCAATAAAATGGGGATATCATTGGTCCCATGGAGGTTTGCTCACACGACACACAGTCTTATAAAAGGAACATTTCATCTTTGGACTTTGGGTTTGACGACACTAATATATGTGTGAGGATGCTCGTTTGGAATAAGTAGACTGAATAACTATGTATGAAACTCTACATTGAAATAACGTCAAACATAGAATTTCCTGACATGAAAGTCCAATATGATTCCTTATGACTTGAGGCACCATAGTGATATTTTATTGGATCCCTTATACTTTTGATTTATTTCATGGTCATCTAGGTGATCATAAAGGGATATTTTGTGTATAAGCGACATTTTCACAATACTGACAAGATATATATTCTTTCTTAAAGTTCACCGGTCTCGGTATATATTCTGGCTGCAGTTTACAAGACTTATAATGACCTTATCTTTAAGACACAATCATTGCTCGACAGAAGTTTGATATAGTTTTCATAAGCAAGCAACTACCATGATTCCTCAAGTCTAATGACTAATCCCATACTATTGAATCAATAATTCCAGTTATACCAATCAAGTCCAAGGTTTTCATATGATAATTCTCATAAGTAAATTCAGTCACTCGATTACCTTGAAATAACCCACTAAAATTATATAGATGACCTATATCTACTTTCAATTAAATAAGACACTCAACCAGTGAATGCAATACTTAGTGAAAATCTCTATAAAACTCTCAATGCCTAGTTTCAAAGTCATCGACTTGGAATGTCTCATATCAACCATTAAAAATTGATTCATGGACGCCAAACTATGCATAACGCAACTATACGAGTTTAACCATTTGGTTTGTAGGCGTTTCTTGTCATGTTAAAACGCCGCTCAAAATGAGCAATAAGCACAACAAATACATATCCCATGAATGAATACCGAATCTCTTCATCTTGGCAATATTATTATAAAAAAGATTGATGAAAACAGTCGGTTCAATTAACTTACTGATCACCTATTCTAACAATTGTATTGTCATTGTGCAGCGCAGAAAGGACTTACTATGTTTATCCCTACTTGGCAAACAGGTAAGGTGTTGAAAGTGCTTTAAAAGTTTTAGCCAACACATGGATGGGTGGGACGTGCTTCTACCATTGTTTGCACTTCTTTACCTAGTCTACTGCGTCCTTCTTGAGAGTAAGCCAGCAATATCCGGCTTATAGGATCTTGCTTGCAAGGGTCATCCCACCTATTTGGCACTCGTAGAACCCTTCATGTACCTCATGTAGCACGGTTCTACCCTCCTTAGTTGACAAGCATCAAACGTAGAATTGTGAGAAGCTACACTTGTAGAGTATCCCTCCAATAAGGTAAATAAGGTGATCTTGTTCTTCAGGCAGACTATGTATTTTTCGTCGACTGAAAGGGTTCATTCCTACAGATAGTCAAAGAGGGGTTTCTGCTAATCTGTTTTGATCTCCACGATATTCTTATCATCACCATTAAATGTTTCTAGTGAATGATTTTATAGTGATAGCACGGCACTACAGTTTGCTATAGAGCTGGCTAGCTAAGCAAGGTAATTTGATGAAGCTAAAGTTTTCGAGCTTGCACTTAAGTTTGCTTAATTTCTAGAGGTACTCCTTCATTTTGTCCTCCTTCACATCTATCTGCCCTCCACCTAGTTGGTCACCAACTGAGAATCAAAGTAAGCAGTCAGATTCCTTATTCCTACACAGAGAATCATTTCGATATCTACTATGAAGGCTCATATTAGGCCTCATTTTTTGTGGCCTTCAAAACAAATCTTAGGGCAAACACTAACTCGTCTCCTTCTAGACTAGTTAGCACAATTTGGCTCTACTGCCAGCATAAGTGGATGAGCCATCTACATAGAGTAGTCATTTTCCTTCATCTTCCTCAACTGGCATTGCTTCAGTCATAAATTCAGTTAGTGCTTGGGCTTTGATGGCCGTCCTAGGCTTGTACGAGATGTCATACTCATGGAGCTCTAAAACTTATTTGATCATTCTACTTGAAGTCTCAACTTTCCCTAGGGTTTCCCCCGGGGGTGTTAATACGTATAATAATAGAATGTGATAGAAAGTAATGACCTAATTTTCTTGCAGTTATTTCCAAGGAGAAAGTCAATTTTTTTACCTCGGGATAACATTGTTCACCTCCATACCTTGCTAATGTAGTAGACGGGTTTTAGTTTCCATTCTCTTCCTTGCTGAGCACGGACCTCACGTCATGCTGCTCTACAGAAAGGTAGAGACATAGTAGTTCATCTGATGAGGGCTTAGTGCGCAAGTGCAGCTTAGCCAAGCGGGCTTTTGGGTCCTAGATGGCTTGTTGATAGATCACAGTCTCATTCCAAGTAAAGTACTTAGTCTTTCTCAATACCATGAACAAGGGCAAGCTGTACTTTGTAAATCGGATATGAATCTGCTGAGAGTAGCTATACAACATAAATGTTTTTGTACCTCATTGAAGTTGGTATGAGGTTTCATCTCTGGATTGCTCGTATTTTATTTGGATTAACCCTGATGCATTGCTCAATTACCATGCAGCTGAGGAACCATCTATACTGGACTCCGAATGTGGACCTTGTTGGGTTTGATTTCATTTGGTATTTCCTCAATATTCTGAACGTGATAGGAAGTTCAGTGATGTGATAATCAGCTTGTCGACTCTTGACCAGCATTTCATCGACGTAAACTTCCATGTTGCATCCAAGCTATTCTCTAAACATGCGACTACCAACCATAGGTAGCACCTCATTTTTAAGCTTAAAGGGCATAACAATATACAGTACGTGCCCCTTAACGTGATAGAGCTTACTCATTTCTGGTCATCAGGGTTAAGTATGGTTTTGCGATAGCTCTATGATGGATCCATTAGACTAACAGTTCATGACCGGAGGTGATATCCACTAGCTAATTTGAGTAGGGAAGATGGTAGAAATCTTCAGGTTATTCTTTATTGATATCTCTAAAATCCATACAAATGCACCATTTGTTACAAATTGGGGACAAGTACGAAAATGGATAGACATTCCAGAAATTAGATCTCCTTGATGTGCTCCACAGCAATAAGTTTACTTATCTCATCTTGGATGACCTTTTTCTCCTACTAACTCAGGGCTCAGTTGGGAGCCAATCCGATTAGTTTTGCCTGGCTTTCTTGGTACTAGTTTGATACAGAGCAACTCCGATGTGGTCTGCTCTGGGGCAGGAAGTTCATTTTCCTACTCGTCGTACTGCGCAGGTCTTTTACCTTTCTCCCGGCTGGACTGTCGTATGTCCATTTTGTTGCCTCCTTTACAGATTCAACACAGCATTTTTGTATTGTGTATTGACTGCCTATTATTTCCCCTACTCCTATTCCAACAGGGAATTGCAGCTTCATATGGTAGGTGGAGACTACATCCTTTAAGGCATTCAGAGTAGGCCACCCTAGAATGATATTGTAGGCTAAAGGCATGTCCACTATGAGGAAGCAGATCATCTTAATCTTTCTATTGGGCTCCACCCCTAAGGATTGAGGGAGCAAGATTTGTCCTAAGGGCTGTACAAGCCCATCTGCAAAATCATATAATAATATGTATACTGGCTCGAGCAGGGTATCACCAAGCTCCATCTGTCAGTATACGTCATAGAATAGGATATCTCCATAAATGTTTGAATCCACAAAAATACGTCAAACAATATATTTAATTAAAGTAGCAGAAATAACAAGAGCGCCATTATGGGGTGAACTCCCTGTGTATCTGCAGATCCGAAGTGGATAGTAGGATCCCCTGCTAGTAGGTAGTGTAAGAACACGCACGTCTAGCTCTCCTAGAGTCCCTATTAATGGGTTCTCCTGCTATCATGTGGACCACCTTTTTGGCATGGATGTATTTTGGGCTATGTTCCTCAAAATGAACTTTTTTCTTTCTATGCTCACTTCTAGAGGAATCAGCAGCTCGGTCCTTGCTTTTGAGGGAGCCTCAATGACAGGAATCTTTTTGCCTTTGCTCGCTTCGTTGATATTTGTTAATGTAATCTTTAGGTAGCCAACTTAGATGGGTATTTCTATCTCCTGCCTTAGCTAGCAACATCTCTTGGTGTCGTGTTTATACTCCATATGGTACATGCAAAATTATTTAGATTTAGGAAGCTGAGGTCCTTCATCTGCATCTTTATGCCATTGCAGGGTAGGTAGATGGTCATGGCCATGGGCATTTGTCCTGGGCTGGTGATGAGTGAGGTGTGGGCTCGTTCTTTATATTAAGGGGATTGAACCGTCCTTTCGGTTCCTTCTGTTCCTCCTGGAGAAAGTGCTTTCATTGTCCCTCCTTCTATATCGGTGGTTGCCTTTCTTTATCAACTGAGCATCTTCAAAAGTCATGTACCTTTCTGTTTGAGCTAGTAAGTCATGGAAGTTGGAGACAGACTTCTTGGCCAATGATTCAAATAGAGGTTTCTTCTGAAGTCCATGTGTAATGGTACTAATCAATACATTCGAGTAAGTAGCTAGAACTCCCAAGATGGCGTTGTTAAAATCGTGTAGAGCACAGAAAGTGAGCTAAAAGTAGTCTGAATTCTGAGAGAATATGAGAATAAGAGTATGAAAGAATGTGTTACCAATGTAACTAGACAATGTCCCAATATATAAACGTCCGTAGAGAAGGATCCAGAGAGTAGTTAGGGCAAATGATATGCCGTTGGATAGCTGAGTGTGTTGACTAAATAACAAAAAAGAAAATGGTTTAATACTTCTGAAAAGAGTTATGACCATTTTAAAAGGTCTTGCCAGGTCAATCCGAGAATTCGGGAATCTATTACTTACTGCTCAAGGAGTTAATTTCAGATGGATTACTTGAAATTAGTTGAAGATCTTTTAATTTGGTGTGTCTTGGGGTGTTAGTTACCTGTGTGACATGTCATTCTTACTATATGCAGACTCAACCTGCAAACTAGGCTCATTTCTTAGACTTATCAACTTAGTAAAGATATTACAAATTTATGGGTTTACTACTTTGCTCAAGGACCAGCAGAGGGCCCCACTTCTTTATCTTTAGACTTTGAAAAAAAAAATATTTGAGGGGCATCTCTCATAATTTTTTGAGATTGGTAAAATAATACTTAAAGGATCGTACAAAATTTCAAGAAAAACAACACCCTTTCTTGTGCAAGGCCTTGTTCCTTTACAAATTAATATGATTACTAAGTTGTCCAATTTCAGGCAGGCTGTGAGAACACAAAACTTAACTTAGGTAGCCCAATTTTGTTCAGGCCCAGTATTAGGAGGCCATGAATTTTGATCACAATCACTAATTTGATTAAGTTACAAGTGTACTTATTTTTATACCTATTCTTATAATTAACTACCGTACATCTCAGCACATGGAAGATTATGACTAATGAGTGGGATTAGTAAAATCATTATTAATGTGTTCTTTTTACCTTAAAATCCTACTCTAGTTGTGGTCCTAGAACTTTTTCCTACTTGGTAAGAACAAATTAAAGTAACTCTATTTGCTTAATTAATTAATTGATTAATGATATAATTAGAAGTTAGACCCCATTCCATGTGACTTGCACAGTAAAATCACAAGGTGAAGTCATGTTGGAATCACATTATTGGTAGTGATCACTTGTGGGTTTTAATTATGTATTGGCAGTAGGGAAAGATCACTAATTTATGGGAAACACACCTCTACACACACATATTCTTTGACTATATTTATGAATAATCAATAAATATATATATATATAAATATTGAGCGTCATAAAAACGTATATTTGTGTGATATTTTAGTATTTTATTTTGCCACATGAACAATCATTTCTTTTAAGAAAAAAATATTTAAATTTAGATAAATTTGTAACTGTTTGTCTTTATTCAGAGGATCTACCAAATTTATTTTTGGATAAATTACTTTTGTGTTAATTAAATTTAGTAAGTGGATAATATTTTTATCTATGTTCAAGAGATTTTATAATATTTTGAAAAATAAATTAGTTAGTTATATAATTCATATTTACTTTTATATCTACTAGTATGTTTTTGTTAACGATTATTATTGTATTAAATTTTAGATTATTTATTAGTTAATCTTTTCTTTATCTTATAATGTTTTAGTTAATTATTATATCTTTTTTTATTATTGTATTAAATTTTGGATTATTTATTAGTTAGTCGTTCTTTATCTTATAATGTTTTTAGTTAATTATTATATTCTTTTATCCAACAAATTTTTTTATTATTGACTATTATAATTTTAAATTTTAGATTATGTGTCAATTATTGATTTGTAGATTCTATAATTTAAATTAATTTTTAAGTATTTTTAATTACTTAAAAAAAATAGTTCTTCCTTGTATGAGTATTAGCCAGTGTTTTGTTCATTAATTTTCACATAAATTGGGTTATAATTAAGGAAAAATTGAAAGTTTCGATTATATATAATTGAATTTTAAAATTATAAGACTAAATTGAAAGTTTCAATTATATATATACATATATATATAATACCCCTAGCTATCAACACTAATTATTAACTTAATTATATGTGTTTCACAATCATTAAAACTTGATCTTGAAATAAAAGACATTAGTGTCATGATGATAATCGCATTTAAAATAAGGTTTAGTGGTCATAATCCGGATTATGACTTCCAAAATAAATTGCACCAATAATTGACGTGCCTAATCTATATATGTAGATTAGAGTAGTCAGTTCTCATGTCATCCTTCATTTCCATATCCAGAAGCCCAACTTTAACTGCTTTGTATGCTCCCGCGGATACTATTACTATCCACATATATTAATATTTATTGGCGGGGTTTAAACTAATTTACGTGACTTATGATATTGTAAATTAGCAAATTAATTTTTTAAAAAAAAAATAAATAGCAATTCAGCTCCTTATATTTTTTAAAACCAAGCAATTTATTTATCATTCTGTCTAGAGAGATAAATTACTTCATTTTAAAAAATATTGACAAGTAAATTGTTATTTGTTATTTTATACAGAGTAATTTGTTCATTTGCAATATTACAAGTGGTTGCTTGCGTTTTTTTTTTTTTTTTTTTTATTGATACAGTCATTTAATTATACTCTGATCACACATAAAGCGAAAATAATTCAAATCTACATCTCAATGGTAAAATGCAATTTTAGTTTTAACTTAGGAATTCACATGCTTACCTATTCCATGAATTGATTTTCGCAATGTGGTTATGTAACTATAAAATTTTGATAATTTTAATTATTTTTTGTTCAATTTAATTGAAAATGTGCATGTTACTTACATATATGACCCAATTAAATAGTCGTGTAACTTAGGGAATTAGCATTTTTGTCCTGCCTGCACAAATTGAATTACCAAAAAGAACTATACTTACCAATCACATGGCCAATGTATTGCAATTGTCATATAATCGGTTCAGTTTTGATCGAGCCTGGTCTGGGCAAAAATTTCCCCAAAAATAAATTATAAAAATCAATTCGTGTAGAACAAAAAATATTATCCTCTAAACTACTGGACTAAAATTATAATTTTCTCTATAAAAAAAATAAAAAAAAAAAAAAAAAACTCAATCTCTCTCTAAGGCTACTTGTAAAAATGTAACTTTTTGTCATGGGTTTCCCATATATAGTGAAAAATTTAAAAATTGTGACTAATACTAATTAATTACAGATGCGTAAACCATGTTGAACGTCGATTAACGATGGTCAAAGTTAAGCTTAATTTGCACTGATTTGTGTGACCGTGGTAGATATATAATATTGCTTTGTTATAATTTTAATCTGTACTCATTTATAATATAGTGAATAATTTATTTTTTTAGTGGACTGACTAGATAACCCGTCTTAAATTTCTTAATTTCTTGATCCTAATTATGTTTTAGCATAATCTTTCTTTTAAGATAAAGTTAAAACCACCAACAGGTCAAAAACTTTGTGCCCTTTTTCTACTGCATTTAATTTGAATGCATCTAGATTTTGTGGACAAGAGTCCAAAGTCAATCTTAATTTGCTCTAACTTGGAGTAGTCACTCCCCATGAAAATAGAATATTAAATCATGGATTAGAGTGAGGTGAGGTGCAGGCCTAAGTAGGCGTAGGTATTAGGTAATCCAACATGATTAGGGTTTTCAAATTTTAATCCTCATGAGAATTTGGTTCTTTTTAGGTTTTGTTTGGTAGCTTGCACTGTGGGGTAGCAGGCACACGTGTACTAACACAGCCCACAAAGTGAGAATTAACAACGTTAATTAGTAAACTAATTGAGAACACTTAAGATTAAAATGAGGGAAGGGGACCATGTCCATGTACTATAATTGTAGTTAATTAAATTAATGTTGCATGTCCTTTTCTTGCAGCGTTTATGGTTTTAGATATTGATCATCCTTTGAATACTTGAGAAAAAACTGACCTAACTCGGTTACTATCAATACAAAACTTGCCTGCCACTCTGTCCCTTGATGATGAGAGCTAGTTGGGGAAAAAATTAAATATTTGTTTTCATGTCCTTATTCTTGAAATTTATTATAGTGATTACGAATTCTATGATGTAATTTTATTATGTAGTTGCTTTTTAAAATGATAAAAGTGTTTTGGGGGAGAAAGATCAATTTGTATATTAAAAATGAAATTTTTATTTAGATAAGTTGAGAAAAGATAAGATCGATTAATTATATATAGCGTGAATGTTGATCTGAGTATCTCGTTTAAAAGTTTAATCGTTTGGTTCAGTGAAAGGGGGAAGTGAGAAGACGAGCGGCGCGGAGAAAGAATATTAATAATTTTTTCTAAAGTTATTTGGTATGATTGGAAAAAGAGTAAATCTAAATACTTTCATTGTTTGGTAGGAGAAATATATTGAGAATGAAAGATTAATTTTTGAAATTTTACATATTAGTCATTTATCTTAATTTTGTACTAGAAAATAAACAAGATAATATGATATTAAAATAATTTTAATTTACTAAAAATTTTAGAACTTATTAATAAATTATTCACCAAAACAAGAATAAGAATAGTTTTTTATATAATTATCTTTATCAAAGATTATGTACGGTGTTAGCAACAGGAAAAGAAAAAAAATAGAGGAAAATAATGTCTTTTTTTTTTTTTGTTATATATATTCACTTTTTCCGTCTAATCAAACTCACAAAATTGGACTCTAAAGGAGTTTTATATATATCTAATTTTTTTTCACCTTTGTCTATTCCTCGTAAGCAAACACCAATTTTTTTCATATGCATCTCTTTTTACTTTAATATTATTATTTTAACTACACGTATATTAGAAGTGAATTATTCAATACAAGAACTTAAATTGTTAAAGATGAGAATCATTTAACATTATTATTTTAACACGCTCCTTCAGGTGCAAATCCTACACGTTAATAAATTCTTCTTTTTAAAAAAATAAATGGGTGGCGATGAAATTCAAACACATGACTTTTTATTTGATTTGACTCTGATATTATATTAAATGACTATTTCATCTAAAAATTTAATCTAGGAAAGAAGACAATCATTTAATATTATTATCTTAATAATGAATATTGTACATTGTGTATTTTTGGGATAGAACTAATTGTTCGAAAAGATAAATGTTTATTTCAAGATAAGAATAATAAACTAATCCGGGATATATTCGAACGGATGTGTGTGTACTGTGTGTGTGTGTGTTGGGAGAAGGATACTTGCAAGAATTCAATTAAGACATTAGGAAGATAGCTTCGAATCTTTAATTAATTTATTGTTTGAGACAGATTTTATGTTTTATTTTGATTGATATATATATATAATATAGATTTGTTATCAATTCTTAAATGAAGAAAATATAAATTTAGTCCTGTAATTTATAAGGGAAGTGATATTCTGGCTCTGTATAATTAATTTTCAAAGTTTTAATTTTATAATTTTATAATTTTGATAATTTTATTACATTGACTTGCATATGTCTCAATTCATATTGCAATTGTTCTATATATCAATTCGTGTAGAGTCAACTTACCTAAGTTACATAACTAAAACCGCGATTGGGTCATGTGTAAGTCATGCAAATTTTTGGCCAAAATGATTGGAAAAAGAATAAAAATTGCTAAAAATTTTAAATTACAGAACTAAATTGCGAAAATCAATTCGTACAGAACTATAAATGACAAACCCCATAAATTACAAGAATAGAATTAACTTTTCTCCAATCCTGAAATAAAATTCTTTTGGACTTTGGTTAATTTTCAATTTAAATAAATTATTCCCTTCTAATTTTGAGCTATATTTTATTAAATATTAATGGATTAAACTTTTTTTCATATAAAGCCATTAAAAATCTTTTCTCCAAATCCTTCTCTCAAACTCAAATTCATTAATCCAAATAGTATCAATTTATTTTAGCAAATAGTATATGCATTGGAGCTTAAATAACATATTCAAAAAATAATTAGACACCAAAAATATGAGAAAATAACATTTTTCATCCCATAATTCAAGTCTTTTTATTTTTGATTTCATTGATTACGAGATTTTCACTTTTGATTCCATAACTTTTAAAAAACTAGCACTTTTGGTCTCATAAATACCTTTTCATTAGATATTTTAACAAAAAATGCATGTGGTCGTCAGGGTCTTTACACTTTTGGTCAATTGATTACAAAATTCTCAATTTTTATCCCATAACTTTAACAAAAAAAAAAAAAACACTTTTTGTCACATACACTTAACGCCACGTGGTGGTTTTCTTTAAATATCTAACGAAAAGGTAAAATGGGGCAAAATTGCTATTTTTAAAAATTATGAGACGAAAAGTAAAAGTTCCGTATCTATTGAAAAAAAAAATTAATAAAAAGATATATCCTAAATAACGAGACGAAAATCACTATTTCTCCCCAGAAGTATATTACAAATTCTTATATATATATATAAGATGTTATATATTTCTCAAATAACCTAATATTTACATATTAATTAATTAAATATTATTCATAATTTTATTAAATCATTATATTCTGAGTCATGTTAAGCAATTCAGAACAGAGTTGGAAGCTTGTCTATATAAAGCAAGCGAGGGCCGGAAGTGCGCGACGTGTCTGTGTCTTAGAGGATCTTAGGTTTCTCTTTATAGATAGATCATATTAATATGTTTAATAGTATAGGCCCTAAAGTTTCAGTCTCAGACATTAATGGTGCAGGGTTCACATACTCTTATGCTGCTCCTAATTGTGGTGGTACCTCACGAACCGGAGGAGATCAAGAGGACTATCATGATCATCAAGGAGGGCTGATAAAGGAGCAGGATCGTCTGCTCCCCATCGCCAACGTGGGCCGAATCATGAAGCAGATCCTCCCCCCCAACGCCAAGATCTCCAAAGAAGCTAAAGAAACCATGCAAGAATGTGTGTCGGAGTTCATCAGCTTTGTGACCGGCGAAGCATCTGATAAGTGCCACAAGGAGAAGAGGAAGACCGTCAACGGTGACGATATCTGCTGGGCTTTTGGGAGTTTGGGGTTTGATGAGTATGCTCAGTCTCTCAAGGGGTATTTGAGTAAGTACAGGGAAGCTGAAGGAGAGAAGGCCAATCAGAATAGGGCTCATTATTCAGGCCATGAGGAGATCAGGATCGACGATTCGTCCAACGGTAGGGCTGCCCCGGTGGCCGTGAGGGCGCAGGGAGTCTCTCCTGCTCCTTTCAGCTATAATAACCTAATGGAAAACAGAACAATTAATTAGGGTTTCGTCGGAAGTTCAAATTAACCTTGATTAGTGTAAGCTACTTTAATTACAGTGATTTCGTTCTTCGTCTTTTTTTTTTTTTTTTTTTCGTTTTTTGGAATCTTGGTGAAATTTTACTCTTAATTTTTTTGTTTGTTTTAAGGGTGAAATTAAGGAAGATGAATTAGTGGGAGTTTTGTGTTGTACGAGCCTATATATATATATATAATTTGCTGGTCTTTTTGCTAATTATTGGACTTTAATTTTTGTGGTTTGTTGAGTTTTCAAGTGGCTATGAAGCTTAATTAGAAACCCTTTTAAGTATTATCTGCAATTAGTGAGAGGACTAATTTGTTGTAATTAAGGCAAAAGAGCAATTAAGGGACAGAAGATTATTTTGATTTCAGCTTCCTCATGATGATATATATATATGGGTGTTAGCCCTCTTTCTCTTGCATGTGATGGTTTATGAAATTTCGTCCAAATTTTGGGACCGGAGAGCTTCTTACCAGTTGCAAATCTTTTCTGAGGGGGTTGTTCCAACGTTTCTTTGACCATCTTTGTCGGAATATTTGTTTTGCGCAGAATTTTTGTCGCAAATTCCATCTCAAAAGCCACTATTCAAGTGACGGTAAGTGGCTTATTCATTCAGCTACTCTTTTACATCCATTTTTCTTCTTTTTCTTTCTTCTTCCTTCGTTAACATACGAAATAGAAGCTCTAACCAGAAGGGAACAATTTTTTAGCAACAATTTCAATGTTGATTAATTGATACATTGATATATAATATATAAATATAGGGAAATTAATGCAAGCCACTCCTGCAACGTTAATGAGCAAATTACCTCCTTATAAATTTTTTTTTAGCAATTTACATATCTGTGTGTTTTTAAAAAATAGTAATTTACCCTTTTATATATTTTTTTAAAATGAAGTAATTTACCCCTAGATTGGGGTAAATTGCTATTTTTTTTCATAAGAGGATAATCAACTCATTTACAATATCACATTAAGTAAATTGCATTAGCCCCTATAATATATATAATTAGTATTCGCGGAGCCCTTTTTGTCTTTCTTCTTGGAGTAAATAATATTATAAGTATACACTAAGGGCACCTTTACTTTGGGTGATTAGCCATGATATCATGCCTAATCACCATTTATTTTTTGTTTACTTCATTTTGGATTAGTTTGTGATTAGTGCCTTAAGCATGATATATTATGTGATTTTTTCATGATAATAATCACAATTTAATATATCTCATTTTAATCACATCACTCAAAGTAAATGTGGCCTAAGAAGTTAACCTAATTATTCAATATCTTTGGAGCAATTGTTAGTTAAATATATAGAAGATTCACGAAATTCAAAACTTAGTCCTGTTGCTTGATTGTCCTACATATACGACATCAAATATATAAAAATACTTTCTGGACATAATTATTTGAGCTGACAACGCACATGTAACCCAAACACTCATACATGTACTTATGTAGCCACTGTGTCTACATACAATTGCTAACTAACTAGACTCTCCCACACAAGTAATTAAGGTTTGGTGATGGGTGAAACCCTAGATACCGCAAGGGGGACCATCTACGGTTTTTGTTGCTCCAAAAATGCTGGATTAATTATCCTCCCCACAAGTTTGGATGACTCATCAATTAAATTATAGGGTTTATAAGATGGAGAAGTTATGCATTAAATTTCATGGCTACTTCAACATTTATACCAATCCTTATTTTTATAGAATTGATAGTTTCAAATGGATCTGCCCACCATATGAAAGTATTGGACTATTTGCTTAGGCCCAAACAGACCAAATTGATCGATTTTAGTAGATGTAATAAAATGAGACACATTGATGTAACAAGCCGAAGAGAGTTGTTTCAGATACAAATATATATTATTAATAAATATAAATGTTGAGACGGGTTATTATAGTGTCATTATTGTTCAATGTTCTTATTTTTTGTTTTTTATCTTTTTGTCTTACGTAGATATGAAACGACGGTGTTTTCAACTTCTTTGGTTCGAAGCACAATCGTTTTGCTTGATTGGTCCCTTATAGAGATGCCCCTATGCTACAATGTCTTTTTGTCCAACAAAAATAATTATACTCACGTGCATCTAAAGTGATGACTTTTTGGTAATAATAAGAAAAAATAGTATTTTTAGTCCAATAAGTTAGGTTTATATCACTTTTAGTCCCATTCATTACGGGATTAGCATTTTTAGTCCCATAATTTGTAAAAATTAGCACTTTTAGTCTCATAACTTATAAAAATGAGCACTTTTGGTCCTCTTGTACTTTTTCATCTACAATTTAATAATGTAGGTCACGTGCCTAGCACGTTGCCATTAAGTATTTTTGGTAGGAGGAAACGTTGGCATTTTTTTTTCTATAATAGCATATGAGCGCTTCATTTGACATACTGGATTCACTTGTGGAATATATGATTATTTATGTTGCTTCTACTTAGTTTCAACTTACAGAAATATGGGAATGATATGATTCAATTTTTGTGAGAGAAGAGAAAAATAGCTATGTTTTTTGTCCTAATTTCCTTCAAGATTTATTTTTTCTCCTCAAATATAGTTATATTTTTTCCAAAAAATAGTCCCAAACTAGAAAACAAACCAATTTTTTGTCCAACTAAAAATACTTATCGATCACATGCGTGCGCTATACGGTTGAAATGTAGACAAGAAAAGTGGATGAGGACCAAAAGTGCTAAATTTTCTAAGTTATGGGACTAGAAGTGCTAATCCCGTAATGAATGAGATCAAAAATGAAACGAGCCTAACTTATGGGAGCAAAAATATTATTTGCCTAATAATAAAAAACAAGTCGTCTTTGATTGTTTGGTCCCTTGTGTCGATGCCCCTCCACTATTGCAATAGTGGAGATGGAACTTTGTTGTTTGGATGTGATTATAAAGGTATAGTTGGTGGTGGTCCTGCGCTCGATTTGTTCATTTGAAATTATAGGTGGATTTTGTGGTTGTGATGTTCCGATCATTGCTAAACAGAGAGATTGTCGGGTATCCTATGAAGAATATGGTGGCATTTGCTTTTGCAGTTGGGTGTATGGATTGGATGGGGGTGGTTGTTGTGCTTGTGCTTGTGTTTGTGTTTGTTGGTGGATATGCTCTATTTGTGTGGAGTTGTGAGAAATTGTTTCAAATTGTAGGTGGTTTTTGTGGTTGTCGTGTTTCGGTCGTTGCTGAACAAAAAGACTATTGATTTTTTTTTTAATATGGTGGCATTTGCTTTTACAGTCAGGTGTATGGATTGAATCACGGCTAGTTGTTGTGTTTGTAAATGTTCATGGATGCTCTGCTCTATGGTGTTGTGAGGAATCCGAGTACAATGAGTGTCTGCGTCGTATTGGTCCATTGTTTGTTTTCAACTGGGTTTACTAGTATATGCGTGCTGCTTCTACTGCTAACTAGTCATTTTTTAACAATCGAAAGTTTATTGTATTTGGAGAAAGAATGGAGGTGTGGTTGTCTTGTATTCGACGCACGCAAGTTGCATTGTTGATGTTGTTTAGATGAAAATGTAAAATATGATATTGATTTTGTGTGTGTTGTTGCTGTGGAATTAAGGAGTATGGTAACCAGTTACGTTGTGTTAATTTGTTGGTTTACAAGTCTTACTTGTAGTGAGATATTCGTTTCATTAGTGTTTGGGATGGTGGATGTATTGCATGGGATGATTCAGTTGTGTCGGACGACTAATTTGTACAGTAACAAATTTTTGTGTAATTCTTTAGTTTTTTTAATTTTTATGTGCCTACATTTGTATATGAAAAACTACTATATTTCAAAGTTTGCAGTTTCCTCGTGCGTTCGAAGTGTTTGGTCCTAGTTTGGCTTTTGTTTCTCTGGTTGAGATTTCCTGTTATTGTATGCTTGAGTTCTTTAATAATGTACACTTTTAAAATATCAAACCAATGGCAAAAAGGGTGTGTTTTTTATATGTTGACCAAGTTTCCTATCTGATTGTTGTTGATCGAAACACCTTTTTTACAATATGTATTGCGTTATCAATTGAGATGACAGTGGAGTCCATGTAGTGTGGGCGTTTAACAGGTTGCAAAAATCAATAATGTGGCTATTGGAATAGGTAACCACAAATCCAATTGGAATAATAATTTTGGGAACTATTCAATAATCTTTACTAAAGTAATATTGTTCTGATCAATATGGAATGTAGTCATCCTTGGTATATGCGTTTGTTGTGCTTATAAATTACATTAAACATCACTTTAACATCACAAAAAATGCCCAAAGACCAATTAGATAACCCATGTGGTTGGGTTGCGGATTGGATGGCGGCTATGAAACCAACTTCTGAGGTTTGGTCTGAAATGTTCCAAGTCAAGGACCTTGAGAATGGGCATCGAGAGTCCTAAAAAGACTTGCATTAAATCTTGCATTCATTGGATGAATGTCATGTTTTATTGGGACAAACACCGGATGTCTATGCAATTTCAATGGGGTAGTTGACAAGGTAGTCAGTTGATTGAACTAACTCACCGGAATAATCATATGAAAGCCTTTTAGGCTTGATCGATATGACAAGAGTATGACAAGAATTTCCAGCTTCGATAGTATGGGAGTGGTTCTCATACTTGAGGAACCATGGCAGTCACATTCAAGCAATATTGTATCTTGCATCTAGCGAGAGGTGATCGTGTCACGGACATGATCTGAAAGAATCGATATGATAAGGCTTGTCCAGTGCAGTCAGAATGTCTAGTGAGGACGGTGGGTTTCAAGAAGATGATATGTCCTCTGTCAGTATGTGACAACAGTATCTCCTGTGCACTTGGAGACATGTTCATGGTTTTTGAACTTGTGGCCACAATGGTTAGTTGAATAGAAAATGATTTTCTATCTTGAGTAGTGGAGCAAAATGCGCTCCAAGTATTAAAGTATAGATGTCTAGTTCAGAATGGGAACCAACACCCAATTTATGCCCTAAACTAAAGCTCGGAAACAATAGAAAAGTACTATACCGTATAGAATTCAGGAGCCTAAATATTCACACAGATATTCATCTAGTGTCCAGTAACATGGACCGTTGCTAAACGACCATCCGTGGAAATGGATTTTCCTTATTAATGGTTGATCATGAATGAATAATTTAATTTAATTGAGCTTATCTTAATTAATAAATTAAATTTATTAGTTAGGGATATTAATTTGGATTTTGTGCCTTTAATTGGATTAAATGATAATGAGTCTAATTTAGTTTGAATTTTATTAAATTGGATTTGCTTAAACTATTGGTCCTTTAGGTTTGTTTTAATTTATTTAAAATGAAGTTCGGTTCACAAAATTAAGGGCCCATCAGCTAAGGTTGACTTCCAAATAAGGAAGGGATGAGTTGGACTCCTCCCTACTTTGAAGTATGAGATGACAAAGTTGCACTTTTGGAAAGTGCAACTCGGCTATATATGGTGCCCCTTCTATATGGTATAATTAAATCATACCATGTAAAAAGGAGTTGAATTGTGGGATTGAATGAAATGTATTTAGATGCATTTTCACTCTCCTATACAAGCAATATACATGACAAAAAAAATAGAAAAAGCCTTATTGGGAAAGAAATTGGAACAAATTTTGGGTCAGCTCACTATCCCATTTTATTGTTGGAACAAAATTTGGGACAATTTTGAAATGAAACAATATCCATCTCAAAAAGCCCCATTCCAAATATTTTTGGATGATTTTGGGACGGTATCCGCCAACCGTCCCAAAATTTAGAACGGAATATGGTACAGTCTAACAAAGCCGTCCAAAAATAGGTCCAAAGACTGAATAATTAAAAAAAAAATTGGGATAGCTTTACGGATGGTTTGGAACGAAACTTTTAAATCGAACATATCATTTGTTGAATGATATTTGTTGGACGACATTTGGAATAGTCTTTGGGACGTGTTTTCTTCTTTTATATGGAATAGAATGACGTCCCAAATTTCGTGCCGATTTTTAGTTATTTTTTTTTAAAAAAATTGGTTTCCTTTTTTTTTGTTTTTTCTTAATATTGTATTAAATTTATAATTAAAGATAATATTTTTTATACAAAAGAAATTAAAATTAGCCAAAATGATTAAATACAAACTATTGTTGACTTGCTCTTTGTTGACTTGTTTTGAATTCATCTATTGCCTAGTACACTAGAAGGCCAGCTCAAACGTCGCCTACCATCTATTTAGGTTGCTTATTCGCTTTCCTGGCTTCATTGAATTTTTTTCTAAGCCATTTGTCAGCGAAGTCAATCCAAGGAAAAGTTCAAGTCAAGTTCCCCAAATTTATAGCATTCAATCCGGGGATAAGTCAAAAGATCCATATATTAATGTTATTGAGATCCAAGTCAACACACAACACACAAGACAAGACAGGAAGTCACAAAAAATCCAAAGGGACTCAAGTCCAAAAGTTCTCTGTCACAACGAAGCATTGCAACCGCGAATGTTCTATACCTTCCTCGGCATCAAATCATCAAGCCTTGATACCAAATTTTAAGGTGACACGTAGTTTGCTCCACAAATTCGGAGGAGATTATACATCAACATCCAAGAACAAGCTTCAAGCTCTTGGATCCATATTCGGAGCGAAGAATCAAGGAATTATTTTCAAATTAGAATCAAAGGACGAATTGGTTGTCTATATAGGTGCCAACTATCGACGAGCACTCATGCTCATGAAAAAGACAACTACTGGTGAAGAGCCATATAGATATTCAGGAGGAATGTTCATAGAATAACAAGCCAAAGTTTAGCATATCAACAAAAAGAATTCTTTCCAATTTGGAGGGCGTTAAAAAATGGTCTTTGTTCTTACTTGCCAAAGAATTCACTTTAAAAGTTGATAATATAAATGTTAAAACTTTCCTAAAGAATAAACTCGAATCAAAACTTGAGAAAGCATGTATTATATGACAAGAAGAATGTCAATATTATTGTTATAATATTATTGTTATAAAATATCATGATAATAATACATCCTTTAGGAACGAAGCAGATGAGTGTCGTTCTCTCTCCCTAGAGTAGAACTTCCATAATGGAACTGGAGGAAATTCCTTCCCTCTGCAGTCTGTGAGACTTCGCCTCAAGCTACTGCTCTAACAATCACTGGTCCAACTCCATCCCATCACTGTTCATCCCAAATTGCTTCTCATCTTTAAATACCATCCTACACCCTCAACCACTCCACCCATCATCATTTACTCCATCCTTGAATCCTCACATTTATTTCTCTTAGCCAAACAATATGGATGAAATTGATAATATAAACTCCTTGGCTGACAAAATAGCCCAAATCGAACTCCCTGAAGACAATACCTTCAACCTGGACGAGCTCATCCAAACAAGTAGATACCTATCATTGCAAAAGTAATTTGTGGAAAACTACTCAACCACAATGCCATTAAAAGCACCCTTTAAAAAATATGGAACATCCCACCCAAAACCCACATCAACGCCCTTGAACAAAATACCCTCGTCTTTCTCCTTGAAAAAAATGAAGATCGTCGGCGCATTCTACAACAAAGCCCATGGCCCTTCCAAGGAAATTTCATCATAACTAAACCGTGGCTACCCGAGGAAGCCCTCGACAAAGTCAATCTCACCAAGTTTCAGATCTAGGTCCAAGCAATAGGCATTCCAGTAATTCATATGAACAAAAAAAAAAGCAGAAACCATCAGAAATATGATTGGAGAGTTCGTTGAAACTGATCTGGCTACAAAAAAATCACCGTTGGAGGAAGGCTCTCCGAATTAGAGTAGAAATTGCAGTGAACAACCCTCTGAAAGATCATGTCGTCTACAACTCTCAAGAAAACAAAAAAATCATCATTGAGCTCAAGTACGAACATTTCGGAGATTTCTTCATATCTGTGGTATTGTGGGGCACAAGTTTAACTCTTGTTCCGTTCACAAACCCTACACCACAAACTCATCACTACCTCTTCCAAAGAAACCAAAAAATTCACATATGGTGTAACATCCACAAATTTTAATAGAAGATTTGGTAAGTTTTGGTTCAGTTTTCTTGATTAAATTTTGTGTAGGTTTTGGGTAAGAATAGAAATTGAAGTAGATAAACCAATTGGAATGGAACAAAGACACTAGGAGAGACTCTGTTTCAAATAGCCTCTGTAAATCGTGATTTTCGTAAGATATACTGGTCCTAATTTAGTGATTCTTGCTTTTATGAAAACCATAGGATGTTTACTAAAACTTTGTAGTTTTGAGAAAGATTGAAACCGTCTTTTAAGTGGGTAAAAGTAAGAAAACATTCTGTTGCTCTGTTTCTGCTGGTAATCTGACAGGGTGTATTTAAACCTTGTAAGTTGAGATTTACTGGTTAAATTCGAATGATTCTTTTGTAAATTGAAACTAGATACCTATGTGGATATGTTCTGAGGATTTGGTAAGTTTTGGAAGAGTATATGATTTTTCAGATAATTTTAAAAATATAAGCTTTGAATATGTTGCTGTCTAAATGGACCAGTTGTATTAAAACTTGAATAACTAATTATATACATATCCAATTTGTATAATTCTTGTTGTAAATGCAATTAGAGACTCATGAGAATATTTGATGTAAAAATTGAATCTTTATCAATCTTATGTTTGTTTGAGGAAATTTTATAAACTGAGACAGAGATACTATCAAGGAAAAGCAATAATTAGCGACAAATGCTCCAACTGTGAAGATTACAGGTTCAGGAGCAGTAAGGGTAATTTTAAAAAAATACAAGGACCGGTTTTAATACATCAAGATATATATTGATAGGAAGATACTCGAGTCTACTTTATGTGGAAGAAAACGAAATAAAGATCCGAATTTTATAGAAGGAGATATTCAGAAATTAGCGAGAAGAGTACGAATGTAATCTAGTGATTTTTGAAAGAACTTCAATATTGTCAATTCATTGACGATACGTCTTATACCTTATTTTAGGACATGGGAACAATGTTCGAGATTTTACACATCATTCTACTATTTAAATAATTGGGGAAAGTGAGGTAAGTATAGCTAATTGGTTTATATATATATATATATAAGTGTGTGTGTGTGCGTGTGTGTGTATATAAGTATTGCTTGTTGGGTTTATGTATATATGGATATAATATATGGACTGTTTATAGATGTACTTGATGGTCGATGTTGGTTGTTGTTAGAATATATATATATGCCTATATGAGTATCATATGTTGAATGTTGGATTTATCTATATACTTATAGGCATAAAATATGGATTGTATATATACTCGTTCATGGATGTTGATGGTGATTAAGGTTATTTTTATATTTGTGGAAATGCTATTATGTGCTTAATTGTGATCTTGCTACACGAATGTTGGTTGAATGATTGTGTGGTTGTGTAATTGAATATGGAAGGAAATCGAATAGAAAGTGATTGACGAGAAAATATTATTACATGGAATTGAACGAGTAAGTTAATGATGTTGATGTTGAATTAAAATGAAACGATGGCTTACTTAATTGGAGACATAATCAATGGCTTAGATGATATGATCAATGACGAGATGTGTGATGTCATTGATCAACGGAAATGATGGGATACACACGAGCTATGTGCTGTGTGGTATCAATGGAGATGATGGGATACACACAAGCTGTGTGTTGTGTGGTATCAGTGGTAAGGATGGGATACACACGAGCTATGTGCTGTGTGATATTAGAAAATATAGAAGAATGAGGATTGTGATTGAGATGATGATGGGGAGAGCCGACAAAGCTCATTGAGTGATGCGCTTCAGTTTGGTTAAGCAGGGCCCTATTAAAAAAAACTAAAACGCCACTATTATGTTTTGGTTTGATATCTGATTGTAGCTATGTGATTTCTTACGTCTGCTAATAATGCATGGTGAATATTGATTATGTTGGTATTGTTGCTTTATACTTGACTTGTTGCTTGTGTATGTACCCGAAAGGCTATACTTACTGAGTGGCAACTCATAAATTTGCCGTATATTTTTCTTTTCAGAAGATAGATCATAAGTCAGTGTCAGCCATATAGGTGGGTCAGCGGTGCCATTCGAATCTGGGAGCTATTGATATTTGGACACAAGAATATGAAATTTTGATTAAGTTGGTGTCTTATATTTTGTAATAGCTAAAAAATCTAATGAAGTATGTAATTCGCGTAAGGTGGTTGTCAAATGTTGATTTTGTCAATTATCTTATTAGTTTAATTATGAGTTATGAGGGTAATTGAATGTGATTACGGAAGGGGCGTCACATATGGACTTTGGCTAAAAGCAGAAAACACCATCATCCAAAACCCATTCATAACCAAATATAAAATAAACCTCACCGTCGACCACCTAGAAACCCAAACCTCCACCTTGATTACCTTAACCCAAATCCAACTCGAACCCGCCATGAAAATCCCGAAAAGGACTGAGGACAGCTGTACCCCTCCAAAAGCCCCCTATACTTTTTCTGAACCAAAATCTGCCACAGCACACCCTACAAAAAACAATTCACCAAATTGGTTACCTAATGCTTTTAATGCATCTGAAGAAACCCATTTACCATATCTGACCCCAACTCTTGAGCCAAACAATCTGAATCCCAACCCCTGCCATAAAGAAACCAATTCCCCCCACCATTCCAAAATAAAAACATAAATAGACCCAAATAATACTTTTGCTGAACCATCAAATATCATGAGCCTAAATAATCTATCCCCTATGTTGATTAGCCCAAACCCATCATTGGACTATGCAATTAATGTGGCTCAATTCCAATTTATCTCCAACCCCCCTCAGCATACAACCTGCCAACTTAGCCAACCCAAAACCAAACCTAACCACCTTTAAGCCTAAAACAACACAAAATGAAAAACCACAATCTGGAAACCACCAAACCCAACAAGTCAAAAGCAGCTCACTTGCTCCTTTGAACAACACTGTTAACCCCAAATGCTCAAAAACTTCAGCAAATCTATTTCAATGGGTTTCTCCTCCAATTTGCGAAAACTATCCCCTATTGCAAACCCAACTGTGCACACGAAAAACCACACTGACGACAAAAATTTTGAGATGATAATTGAGCTGTTTCAAGAAAAAACAACGGTCCAAAAAGAAAGGAGGACCATCAGAATGAAAGAAAAGGCAAGAAATAAATCAATTTTATCAAAAGAACTGGAATTACACCCTGTTTGCTTGAGTTACCAAAACTGCATCTGCCTGGACATGGAGATTCAGAAATTGAAAAATGACATTTCAAGCGAGGGCCCAGAGGGGTCACGGGAATAGTTCACGATGAAAATTCTATCCTGGAATTGCCGTGGGTTGCCCCGACCGGCGACAAGGAGAATGCTATGGGACCTTCTTCACACTTTCAAACCAGGCATCGTTTTCCTCTGCGAACTCAAAACCACCCACACTGATAAGATCTCTCCTCTCCTTCAATCCTTCAATTTGACACTCTTTGATTTCGTTCTTGCTTTACATAAAGCCGGGGGACTATGCCTAGCATGGAAACCCAGCCTGAATGTTAATATCATTTTGAAAAAACTCGTAGATGATGAATGCACTAATTTTTCTTAATGTCGAACCACAACCGCGGCATTTTACTAGAATCCATTGGCTTGCTGTCACTGCACTAAAACACTGTTTTAACACCACTTTAATGAAATTGCTTCCTCCTTTGATGGACCATGGCTTGTTATGGGCATTTCAAATGCTATTTTGTCTCAAGATGAAAAGAGGGGAGAAAGACCGTTTACTTCTTCATCTAGGAATAGTTTAGGGGATGAACTTGACTGTTGCAACCTTATTGACTTGGGATTTTCAAGCCCAAAATACACCTGGACAAATAAACGCCCCGGCCTTGCAAACATCCAATCTAGGATTGATAAAGGGGTTGCTAATGTTGACTAATGTCTCTTGTACCCAAATGCTTTTATCATTCATCTTCCTGCTATCGCTCCTGACCACTACCCCTTGTTACTTGACACACACCTCAACAATTCAAATCGGCCTAAACCGTTCTTTTTTGAGGAAATGCGGTGCAGAGATTATTCTTTTGAATTTGTTATTACTAACACTTGGGTTTCTACTGTTGCAGGAACACCAAGCGCTAAAATGCATAACTTGCTCCGAATCCTTATAGCAGAACTAAGAAAATGGAACAGGAAAATTTTCGGATGGTGCCAAGAGAGAATCTCCATGATCAAACAAAAAATTGAGGAAGCTCAACAAATGACTCAAAGCTGGGAAATTGTTAAGATGGAACACAACCTTCAATATGAACTTGATGAACAATTTAAAAGGTTGGAAACAAAGTGGAGACAGAAGGCTAAACAGAAATAGTTGGAGGATGGGGATGCTATGACACCCCTCCGTAATCACATTCAATTACCCTCACAACTCACAATTATCTCAATAAAATAATTGACAGAGTCGATATCTGACGAACACCTCAAGCAAATTACATACTTCACTAGAGTTTTTTTTAGCTATTACAAAATATAAGACACTAACTTAGTCACAAATTCATGTTCTTATGTCCATCTATCTAGAGCTCTCGAATTAGCATGGCACCGCTGACCCACCTATACGGCTGACACTAGCTTATGATCTATCTCCTGAAAAGAAAAATATATGATAATTTATGAGTTGTCAACTCAGTAATTATAGACTTTCAGTCTATATATATACACAAGCAACAAGTCAAGTATAAAGCAATGATACTAATCTAATCAATATTCACCATGCATTATTAGGAGATGTAAGAAATCACATAGCTACAATCAGACATCAAACCAGATCATAATAGTGGCATTTTAGTCTGTTCTCTTAGGGCCCTGCTTAACCAAACTGGAGCGCATCACTCAATTAGCTTTGCCGGCTCTCACCATCATCATCTCAATCACAATTTTTTTCTGATATCACACAGCACACAGCTCATGTGTATCCCATCCTCAGCACTGATACCACACAGCACACAGCTCGTGTGTATCCCATCATCTCCACTGATACCACACAGCACACAGCTCGTGTGTATCCCATTATCTCCATTGATCAATGACAGCACACAGCTCGTCAATGATCATATCATCTAAGCCATTGAGTATGTCTCCAGTTAGGTAAGTCATCGTTTCATTTTAATTCAACATCAACATCATTAACTTACCCGTTCAATTCCATGTAATAATATTTTCTCGTCAGTCACTTCCTATTCGATTTCCTTCCACATTCAATTACACAACCACACAATCATTCAACCAACATTCGTGTAGCACGATCACGATTAAGCACATAATAGCAATTCCACAGATATGAAGATAATATTAAATCACCATCAACATCTAATAACAAGTATATATACAATCCATATTTTATTCACTAAATATATATAAAATCCAACATTTAACATAAGATGCTCATACAGGCGTATATACATATATTCTAACAACAACCAACATTCACCACCAAGAATATCTATAAACAATCCAGATATTATATCCATATATACATAAATCCAACAAGTAATATGTTTATTCACACACACACACACACACACACGTATATATATAAACCAATTAGCTATACTTACCTCACTTTCTCCAATTATTTAAATAGTAGAATGATGTGCACAATCTCGAACGTTGTTCCCGTGTCCTAAGATGAGGTATAAAACGTATTGTCAATGAATCAACAATATTGAAGTTCTTTGAAAAAGCACTAGATTATATTCGTACACTTCTCACTAATTCCTGAATATCTCATTCTATAAAATTTGGATCTTTATTCCGTCTTCTTCTGCATAAACTAGACTCAAGTATCTTCCTATCAGTATATATGTTGATGTATTAAACCAGTCCTTATATTTTTTTCAAAATTACCGTGATTGCTCCTGAATCAGTAATCTTCACAGTTTGAGCATTGGTCACTAATTAAATCATAACTTTATTTATAATCATTAACTTTAAAACTGTTTTAGTATAATAAACTAGACATAGTAAGCTCTCCAATGATGTAGTATCTGTATTTTTAACCATAAAGGTTAATTTTATAAAAATCTGCCCTTTTTATGAAATTGTTTTTCCTTGACAGCATCTCTGTCTCAGCTTATAAAAATTCCTCAGACAAACATACAATTGATAAAGATTCAATTTTTACACCAAATATTCTAATGAGTCTCTAATTGCATTTACAACAAGAATTATACAAAATGGATGTGTATATAATTAGTTATTCGAATTTTAGTACAACTTGGTCCATTTAGACAGCAACAAATTCAAACCTTATTAATTTAAAATTCTCTGAAAAATCATATACTCTTCCAAAAATTATCAAATTTTCAGAATATAACCTCCTATGATCTAGTTTCAATTTACAAAATAATCATTCGAATTTAACCATTAAAACTCTACTCACGAGGTTTTAAATACACCCTGTCAGTTTACCCGCAGAAACAGAGCAACAGAATGTGTTCTTCCTTTTACCCACTTAAACGACGGTTTCAGATCTTACTCAAAACTAAAAAGTTTTAGTAAACATCATAAGGTTTTCATTGAAGCAAGAATCACTAAATTTGGACCAGTATATCTTACGAAAATCATGATTTACAGAGGCTATTCGAAACAGAGCCTCTCCCAGTGTCTTTCTTCCATTTCAATTGGTTTATCTACTTCAATTTCTGTTCTTACCCAAAACCTACACAAAATTTAATCAAGAAAACTGAACCAAAACTTACCAAATCTTCTATGAAATTTCTCAAATTTGAAGATGATGAAGATGACGAAGAGCAACCCCACTTCCTTCTCTCTTTTCCTCTCTTTCTCTTCCCCTTCTCTTCTTTTCTTTCTCTCCTCTTCTTCTCTTTTCTTTTCTTTTCTTTTCTTTTCTTCACTCTCCCGTTTGTGTGCGTGCTTGCTGAATGTGTGTGTGTGTGTGTATGTGTGTGAGTAGATGCAAGAGGTGAGGTGCTAGGTGGCAACTTGTGTTGCTACCCCCTACTCCCTCTCTTTTTTTTTTTTCTTTTTTTTTTTATTCTTTTTGATAATTACCAATACATCCTACCTAATTTCTTAATTAATATTATTTATTCTCAAATATTATACTAATCTCCAATTTACTCCATTCAAATTTTAATATCATCAAAAGTAATATATAGAATTTATGTACTAATTAACTAAATTTCGTAAACTTTTACCAATTAATCCCACAATTATGTATTAAAATTTTGTGGATATTACAGATGTGAACACCAATTTTTCCACTTGACAGCCATCCTCCGATCGAAGCAAATTTCATCCACTCAATCCAAACCAGTAATGGACAAGCAACCATAGAATGGGAATTAATTGGTAAGGAATTCTCTAATTTTTTCGTTCTTTGTTCAAATCTGATTGTCCTCAATATTGACCTGAATGATCCTAACAATCTACTTCATGAGATTGTTCCATGCATAGTGTCTGACAATGAAATTAGGAAACCTGTTGCTTGCCGACCCAGGAGGAAATAAAAAACACAATCTTTGGTATGGCCTCTTTCAAAAGGCCAGGGCCTGATGGTTTTCCCCCCAATTTTTTCAAACAGTATTGGCACATCATGGGGGAACTTATCAAAGCAACCATGCACTTTTTCTCCTCAGGCAAGATATTCCCAGCCATTAACCACACCTACATCACCCTCATCCCAAAAAGTACAAAAGCATCCACTGTGGACCAATTTTGCCCCATCAGTTTTGTAACACTACCTATAAGGTCATTTCCAAAATACTTGCTGAAAAGATCAAGCCGCTACTGCACAAAATCATTTCTCCCCTCCAGATGTCCTTTGTTCCAGGACATACCATTAATAAAAACACCATCATGTCCCACGAAATCATGCATTACATACATCGAAAACAAGGCAGAAAAGGAGTTATGGCTGTCAAAATTGATCTTACCAAAGCATATGGTCGGTGGAATGACAGCCATTCATACAGCTTTTGGAAAAACTGGGAATGTGTGAGGCTATGACGAGATGGATCAATCAGTACATCTCTTCTCCAAGTTTCTCAATCCTGATCAATGGAGCCCCTTTTGACTACTTCCAACCAACAAGAGGGATTCGACAGGGAGATCCCCTATCTCCTTATCTCTTTATCTCTTTATTATTTATGCAAAAATTCTTTCAAGATTGATTTTCTTTGAAGAAGAGATAGGAAACCTTAAGGGAATCAAAATATGTCGTAATGCCCCCCTAATTTCACACTTGTTTTATACTGATGACATTACTATCTTCTGCAGGGCGGATGAAAGAGATGCTCAAGCAGTTCAAAGATGTCTTTCCAAATCTGAGAATTGGTCAAGCCAAAAAGTCAATGAAAGGAAATCTTTTGTGCAATTCAGCAATAACGTCCCAAATCGCACCAGAAGAATCATCTTGAAAACTCTCCAAATGACAGAATGTAACCACAAAGCTAAACACTTGTGCTCCCCTTTTGCAAACAAACTCCAAAAATTTGGCTTTCAATGAAATTATTAGAAAAATGTCAAGAAAACTTGCATCATGGAAAGCAAAGAACCTATCACAAGCTGGGAAAATGGTTCTCACAAAATCAGTTGCCCAATCAATCACAGTGTACCAAAAGACCAACTTCCTCCTGCCAAAAAGAATCTGTCTCAAATTGGATGCCATTGTTTGCCGGTTCTGGTGGAAAACGGATCCCAATGAGGAAAAAGAGCATTTCTTGGCACTCAGATTATGGCAAGCAATTTGCCAACCAAAGAATAGGGGAGGCCTTGGTTTCAGAAAATTTGTTGATTTTAACAAAACACTTGTATCCAAAATTTGTTGGAACATTTCACAAAAATTTAACAAGTTATGGTATCAAGTCATTTGTGCTAAATATCTGAAGAATAACACTGTCTTTGAACCCTCTTTGTAGGTTGCTGGTGCATCATGAACGTGGCAAGATGTGATAAAGGGCGCAAAAATCATCAAGGCGGGGATTTGTTTCAATGTCTCAACTCATACAGCTATCAATATTAGGGAAGATCTTTGGATACCCTCCATTCAAGATTTCACCCCAAAACCGCCGAACAACCTAAATCCTGAAAGGCCAATTCTCGTTCGTGATCTGATTGATCAATGTGCAAACTAATGGAATCTTGAGCTCCTCAACCAAATGTTCTCCAATGAAGCCCTAAGTGGGATTTTCGCAAAATTCTCCGTCTTTGTAATGGATTTGCACATGGAGTGTCCAAATGGGCCCATGGAGTTAATTGGGATGGACCCATCCCCCCCCCCCCCTGATAATGTATTTTGTGAAAAGAGGGGTTTCAAACACCGAACTGCTCTTAATGAATGAATTACCAAATAAAAAAATACTATGACAATGTTTTTGTAAATTTTCTGATAAGGGATATAGGCATTTAAAGCAGACTCCATCATTATAAGGTTCGGGCATCTTAGGAAAAATCTTGAGGAACCTGATAAAAAGTTTGGATAGCTGATAGTGAAAGTCAAAATAGTTGGCCAAGTTCAACAAGCTAATCTTGACATTGTCCAGATCGCAATGATGAGTACCAAACCGGTATCTAGCTTGTTATGGCACGAACTCATCAAATTAATTCGAAAGGTATCGCCTTTGGAGATGACCCGAGAATTAAGAGAGCAAGGTTCTGAACCTGCACTTAGAGTACAGGGTTCTATACCTGTAGCGGCAGATTCAAGTACTGCTTGCACGAGGCCATCGCTAAACTCTGGTAAAAAAGAAACAATTGTGTCACATTAAGTGCAAATTCCTGATGATTCAAGTCAAAACAGCACCTATGAGGTTAAGATGAAGAGATTAGCTTAAGCCGATGACAAGCACTTCTAAGGTTAATACTAACGATTCAATATTTAATGTTTCTACTTGGTAGGTATATCAGAGAATGTGGAAAAAATTGATTTCCCGCATAGGAGTTAATCCAGGCAAGACGATAATTGACGCATCCAAAAAATATAACCAGATCTGGATGCTCAATGGTCTAAATTAGAATATGTCAGAGAATTGTATGATTTCGAAACACTCGCTTCAGTTCATACTATGTCTCCAAGCTTTCCAAAAATCTCAATTCTTCCAAAGTGGACTAGTGGGGCACTTTACAATGCATGGCAAAATAACCTACACTTGAAACAAGGAGATATCTTAGAGCTAAGATTCATCTTAGCAGCTCCAGAGATTACACAAAAAGGTTCTCTCATTCAACATTTCATTTCATCAAGCTGCAGAGACCAGATATGGTGGCTTTCAACAAAATCAAAGTTGCCTCAAGAGAAGCTCCACTCGTACCATATATAAGTGAAGATCGCATTTCGACCAAAAGAGCTTGGGGATTATGAATCTGTCTCACAGAGATGGACAAAGTCAAGTATTCATTTAAGATCTTTTCAAACAAATTAAATGGGTCATTCCTGTTGAATGCTATAACAAGAAAAAGCACAAAGTTTTAAAAAGCTTGTCCGAGAAAAAATAAATCCTCATATAAGAGAATAAACTGTCTGCAACATGATGCATGTGGGGCAATGGCATAATCATGTATGCCCTTATTGCAAGAAATAGAAAAATCCCCCATTTGGGACCAAGATTTGGGTACTTCAAAAGAAACCAAAACCAAAACTTGATAAGGGTAAAAGAAAGGATTTTTACAAGAAGAACTA
>JACGWL010000925.1:0-10720 GCA_034509725.1 Sesamum angolense
TTATTCACTTCACTAAATTTTACCACGCAGTATTATGGGTAAGACCTACCCTGGTCAAGTTTCGTCAGATTCGGAGACAGTTTTTATTTTAGCTGTTGCAAATTTTAAAGAAAGTTTCTTACCTATTTGACTAACTTGTAGTTATTATTTCACTAGCAAATTTACCACGAGTATTATGGGTTAAGACCTACCTCTGGGTCAAGTTTCGTCAGATTCGAAGACAGTTTTATTTTAGCTTTTTTGCAAAGTTTTATTAAAGAAAGTTTGCTTACCTATTTGACTAACTTGTAGTTATTATTTCACTTAGCAAATTTACCACACTATTATGGGTTAAGACCCCTGGGTCAAGTTTCGTCAGATTCGGAGACAGTTTTTATTTCAGCTATTTTGCACGGTTTTATTAAAGAAAGTTTGCTTACCTATTTGACTAACTTGTAGTTATTATTTCACTTAGCAAATTTACCACGCAGTATTATGGGTTAAGACCTACCCTGGGTCAAGTTTCGTCAGATTCGGAGACAGTTTTTATTTCAGCTGTTTTTGCACGGTTTTATTAAGAAAAGTTTGCTTACTATTTGACTAACTTGTAGTTATTATTTCACTTAGCAAATTTACCACGCAGTATTATGGGAAAGACCTACTCTGGGTCAAGTTTCGTCAGATTCGGAGACAGTTTTTATTTCAGCGATTTTGCACGGTTTTATTAAAGTTTGCTTACCTATTTGACTAACTTGTAGTTATTATTTCACTTAGCAAATTTACCACGCAGTATTATGGGTAAGACCTACCTCTGGGTCAAGTTTCGTCAGATTCGGAGACAGTTTTTATTTCAGCTGTTTTGCACGGTTTTATTAAAGAAAGTTTGCTTATTTGACTAACTTGTAGTTATTATTTCACTTAGCAAATTTACCACGCACTATTATGGGTTAAGACCTACCTCTGGGTCAAGTTTCGTCAGATTCGGAGACAGTTTTTATTTCAGCGATTTTTGCACGTTTTATTAAAGAAAGTTTGCTTACCTATTTGACTAACTTGTAGTTATTATTTCACTTAGCAAAATTTACCACGCACTATTATGGGTTAAGACCTACCTGGGTCAAGTTTCGTCAGATTCGGAGACAGTTTTATTTCAGCTATTTTGCACGGTTTTATTAAAGAAAGTTTGCTTACCTATTTGACTAACTTGTAGTTATTATTTCACTTAGCAAATTTCCACGGACTATTATGGGTTAAGACCTACCTCTGGGTCAAGTTTCGTCAGATCTTTTTATTTATTAAAGAAAGTCGGAGCAGTTTTTATTTATTTTGCACGGTTTTTTTTTTTTTCGGTGAAGGTAAGTTGCATTAATGTAAAAAAGATAATCTGAAATAGTACAAACAATCAGATGGAGCACCCCTCGACAGGCCAAGGGATTTTCCATAATCTATAAAGACCAAGTGAGCAAACAGAATTTCGTAAAGGGACAGTAATGATCCTCTGTCTAATCTCCTCCACAACAAGACTGCCAACAATCGAGGGTGGTCGACTACGCTGCTGGAAGCGCCTAGAATTGCGTTCCTGCCAGATGTGGTAGACAAGTGATGCCAATAAAGATCGATAAGCTGCGTTGACCACATGCTTTCCACGCCATCTGGATGAAGCCCATTGAACCCATGTTGCCAATCCCGGTGGGGCCATGGATCGTATGATGGCAAGACAACGGCGGGAAAATGAGCATGAGAATAAAAGGTGGTCGTGTGTCTCAGGGACCCCATCCGGACACAGAATGCAAAACCCACCAATATAGTGAAGCCATGGTTTATCCAAAGTAGACAATCTCCCCATGATAGCAAGCCAAAGGATAAAGCAATTCTTCGGGATTTTGAAGGGGCCCATCAACAGAGAGGACCAGAAAACCTTGGGTCCGGTGGGTGGAAGAGTTCGTAGTTGTCGAGGTGTTAAAAGATCCATCCTTGACTTCCAAGTTATTCTGTTCGGTCCCTCCGAAATAGGGGGAAGCATGTAAGTGATTTCCAAGCATGCAATGTCAGTAATCATAGGCCAATTCCACTGCCCATCCTTAATAACCACTGAAAGCTTGTCAGAAGTCCAGTATTGGTTAACTGGGGTCCCCGGGGAAACGAGAAATGAGAGGTCCAAGCGGGTGCCACGGATCATGCCAAAGTGAAATGGAGTCTCCATTTCCAATGCAAAAGTGGATGTAACACCAAAGAATGCCGAAGTGAAAGCATTTTCCTCCAACCCCAAGCTCCTTTATTATCCTTAACTGTCCAAATCGAGCAGTCCCGCAGTCGAATCTGGATGATCCAATCAACCCAAATAGAAGTCCGATTCTGTTTGATGACTGCCCATAAGTGTTTACTCATCAGAGCAAGGATGTCTTTTGATACCAAGTCCCCCTTCCTCAATCGGTCGACAAACAGCCTCCCAAGCCACTTTAGGGTAACCACTGGAAGAGGTACCTTTTCCAAAAGAAATGTACGTAATCGCTTGATCATCTCATTGATAATCCTCTTTGGTAAGATAATGCCGTAGCCAGTACACCTCGAAGGAAATCAAAACAGATTTGATAAGTTGAACCCGTCCAGCAAAGGAGAGCTGGACCCCTTCCCAACCTTTAATGCGCTGTCAATCTTCTGAAGTAATGGTTGACAATCTGCAACAGAAAGCCGTGCTGAAATGAGTGGGAGGCCAAGGTATCTGACCGGAAGATGACCTTCCTGGAACCCCAATGTCACAAGCAAAGACTCACGGAGTCCTGAAGCTGCCTTAGAAATGATCAATTGGCTCTTTTGGGGGTTTGTGTGTAAGCCCGAGAGTGTGGCGAAAGTATCAAGCCCCGGCCAAACAAAAATACCGAACGAACATCCGCCTTACAAAACAGAAGAAGATCGTCGGCGAAAGATAATTGGAACAGGTTCAAATCTTTGCATCTCCAGTGGTACTGAAATTCCCCGTCCTGTTCAATAAGTTGCTGCAAGATCATGTGAAGGACTTCTATAACAAGGACAAAGAGATATGGAGACATGGGTCTCCCTGTCTGAGCCCCCGTGCTCCCGCGAAGAATCCATGCACCCCACCATTCACAACAACTGAGTAATGTGCTGAAGTGACACACTCCTCAATCCACCTAATAAACACGGCAGGAAAACCAAACATTTGCAGAGTGGCAATCAGAAAATCCCATTCCACAGTGTCATATGCTTTCCTAAGATCCACTTTTAAGGCACATCTAGGAGGGAGCCGGCATTGATTATACCCAGAAAAGAGTTCTTGAGCTAAAAGGATGTTATCGCCAATCAGTCGACCCGGAACAAATGCATTTTGAGAAGGGCTAATAAGTAAATCCAGAATTTCTCTAATTCGGCTCACAAGAATCTTGGAAATAACTTTATAAACAACATTGCAACAAGAAATAGGTCTGAAATCTGCCACTGAATGAGGTGTTCGTACCTTAGGAATCAATGTGAGCAATGTAGCATTCAATTGTTTGAAGAGACGGCCCGTCTTGAAGAAGTCAATAATGGCTTTTGACACCTCCTCACCCACAACCGGCCAGGCACCTTTAAAGAAACCCGAGGAAAATCCATCTGGTCCAGGGGCTTTGTCCTCCTCAATATGAAATAAAGCTGTTTTCACCTCATCAATGGTGACAGGACGAGTAATATCCCGGGCCTCGTCATCCGTGAGAATATGCCGAGCCCAGGGGTGTAAATATCGAAGGTCAATGGCCCTATTTGTCCGATCACCACCCAACAAACCCTGGAAAAAATCCACAAATATGCTGCTAATAATGGTGGGTTCCGTTTGTTCATTGCCATCGTCATCAGATATCTGGAAAATCCTCTTGTTAGCCCTCCTAGTGGCCACCCGGCGGAAGAAAACCTTGGAGCATTGATCTCCACCTTTCAGCCATTGAAGCTTCACTTTCTGTCGCAGCATAACCTATTCAAGCTTTGAAGCTTTGAGATAAACCAGCCTGCAACAGTGTTCCAACAGCAAAAGGAGAGAATTGTGTCTATCGAACTGGAGAATGTTCTGAGCGACCTCCAAGAAACCTGCCGCAAGCTTGGCATTCATCGCCAGATCCCCTTACTACGTCTTTGTTGCCGGAAAACCGACTTAAGAGCTTTCAATTTTCGAGTCACAGAATACATAAGTGTACCATTAACAGGGTGATGCCAAATAGAATGAATAGATGCAAGGAATCCAGGGGATAATGCAAGATAGTTGTCAAAACGGAACAGACTAACCTGCATATTACGACAGTCCCCTTTAAAAACCAACGGTGAGTGATCAGATGTACGAGGTGTGAGGCATGTATAGAACAGGTTCGGCCATCTATCCATCCAAACATCATTAACAATCAATCGGTCAAGTCTTTTCCAAAGGCTCCGGCCATCCAAACTGCAATTATGCCAAGTGAAACGTTCCCCTTGCATAGGTAAAGAGAGAAGGCCAGTTTGAAGGATACAATCATTAAATTCATTTATGGCCACTCGAATATCCCCAGAGGCGCCACTAACCTCACTCATATCCAACACCGCATTAAAATCACCTCCCACCAGCCACGGCACATTGCCAACTGTCGCAGCCAATTCAATAAGCCCCTGCCATAATTCTCGCCGTGCACTCACTTCATTTGCACCATAAACTACCGTGATCAGAATAGTCTCATGCAATTCATGAATAAGAACACGACAGTGCACAAATTGAGAACCAACATTAAGAAATTCCACATCAATAAGCTCATCATTCCATGCAATCCAAATACGATTACCTGGTCCCGCATAATTAACAAACCATCACCATCTAGATAAAACTCCTGATTGGATTCGTGTGACATTAGATTGCATAACCCTAGTTTCCAATAAAGCGATAAAGTGTAACCTGAATTCGCTGACAAGATCTCGGACCGCAACTTGGTGGTCCCTCCTGTTCAGGCCCCTCACATTCCATATCGCTGTGTTCAACATGGGGAAACATCTGAGGGGTTGCATTTGTTAGGACCCCTTGGCGAGGCGTCTGCGTCATCGTCATTTTCTCGTAGTACATCGAAAGCATTAAAAAGAACTATATCATTAGACTTATTCTTGCCATAGTCCGATATTTCCTCACCAACTATGTCAGTCTCAGTCTCGGGGTGGGTTTCTTCCGATACTAGATCGGTCTGGCCCTGCTCACTCAACTTAACTTCCTGTGCGGTCGGTGTGGGGGGTAGAGGTTTCCTAACATATATCGCAATCGCAGGCTTCGTTGGTTTGGAAATAGGGCATTCCTTCGTACTATGACCAAGACTTGAACATCCCGTGCATTTAGGTGGAAGCCATTCATATTCAACGTCCACTTTGCATGCCGATTCACCTCCAAGTTCGTTAGGCATCATAATAACGACATGTTTTTGGGAGCTTCGAACTGACATTAAGCATAATGCAAACACGAGCGAAATCCAACCTCGTGCATGCACGTGTAATTGCATCGGGGTAAAGCGGTCTGCCAATTCCACTCACCACCGTGCTCAAACCTTCTGTCGTCCAGAGTTCTATCGGCAAGTGTTGAAGTTTTATCCACACCGGGACTTCTGTGTGTTTCAGTTTTCTTAACACCATGCCCGGTTCCCACTTCTGCAACACAATTGGTTGTCCATGATACAACCAAGGACCGGCCTCGATCACATCGTCCATTGCCGCGACAGTTTCAAATTGGAAAAAGAAGAATCTATTCGACGTTGTTTTAACATCACGCACACCCGGCCAAATAGAACGCACAAATTCATTAAGGTGATGGAAGTAAGGCTTTTTGCCCAGAAAATATCCAACTGCGGTAGTGTTCCAGCGCTTGGATCCCACACGGATCATGTCAATAGAAGGACGAACAATAACCTCCCCGTTTTGCACCGAAGGTGGGATAAAATTGAGGGTTTTTCGCGATGAATTGTGAAATGCCGCGGGCGATTTTATCATCATCAACCTTGAATGTTGAGTGAGGAAGCAAAGGTACATTTCCAATAAATAATTTTGGCAAAGAGGTCGCCGGAGCTGCAGTGGTCGTCGAAAACATGGCCGGCGGTGGCTGCTGCTTGACCGTTGCCGCGGGCAGTGAAGTGAGTGCAGCATTATGTTGAGGCAGCGCCGCCCGATTTCGTGGTGGTGATGGAGTCTGAACCACGGCCGGCTGGACAAGAATCGCCGGAGGAGATGAGGCTTTAAGTTTCCGATGGTGGAGTGAGCCGTTCAATCCGAGCAAAGGCATCCGTGGCCGGCTGGGGAAGGTTCAAAGTCGGCGTCATCGAAACCGACGGGGAAGAGGCCCACCTTTCAACACACGGTGTAGCCGGCAGCAATGGAAGGTCGTCCATGGTTTCCACGGTGGTGGCCGTCAATGGCGGCGGCGTGGGCTGGAGTACCAAAAGTCGAGGCGACTTTTCGTATTGCGAGGGCGCATCCGTCGAGGCGCACGCTGCAGCCGCCAACGACTCTTCAATGCTGCAGCCTCCAATGGTCCAAGCGCGGCTCGAGGTGTCATTATGGCATGCGGCGCCTCGTTCCTTGAAGTCGCATGCGCCGGCGCCGCATAAGTCAAAGCACATGCTTCAGCCGTCAATGGCTTCTTCAATGATGCAGCCGCCAATGGTCCAAGCGCGGCTCGAGGCGTCATTATGGCATGCGGCGCTTCGTCCATCGAAGTCGCATGCGCTGGCGCCGCACATGTCAACGCGCATGCTACAGCCACCAATGGTCTATTCAATGTTGCAGTCGCCAATAGTCCATTCGAGTCCCTAGGTGCCATAATGACTTGCGGCGCCTCGTCACACAAAGTTCCATGCGCCGGCGCCGCGTCATTGATGGGTCAACACGTTCTTTTCCGACGTCGGCTCAACTAAACTCGAGGGCGGCGCATCACTGAAGAGGGCGGCTTGATCAGCCGTCGGCCCTCGTAGAACATGCCGGGCTGGTCGTGATGTCGGTGCGGGGAGAGGAGTCAGCCGGCGCGTCTGAACAGGCCGGAATCCGCCATGGCCGGCCAAGGCAAACTCACCCCCAATCTTCTTCATCCATTTATTTTTCAAATTCTTTAACATCTCCATGGATTCCGAGTCCCCATCGTCAATGACCCGCAAAGCAAGTTCGAAGAATTCTTTGATGTTAAACTCGGATTTGAGCTTTTCCATCGTTGAATCCCCTTCAGCCGTCATAGGCGTCTTCGGATTGGCCGACCCATCGCCATGGTCTTCATTTTCAATTTCGCCATGTTCGGTTTCTTCCATCGTCATCGCCCCACCTCCAGCCGTCGGGACTGTCGCCGGAGCGACCGATACAGCACCATGGCTGCCGTCAACAAGTTCACCATCATCACCTTCATCCATGGCCACCGGTGCATTGGAGTTGTTGGAGCTAGATTGTGTTTTTGGTGTAGTGTGTGTGAGAGAACAGAGAGAAATTTTTTCTTCCATCTCGGAGACTGCTTTTGCACGGTTTTAATTAAGAGAGTTTGCTTACGTATTTTATTAACTTGTAGTTATTATTTCACTTAGCAAATTTACCACGCACTATTATGGGTTAAGACCTACCTGGGTCAAGTTTCGTCAGATTCGGAGACAGTTTTTATTTCAGCGTTTTTGCACGGTTTTATTAAAGAAAGTTTGCTTACCTATTTGACTAACTTGTAGTTATTATTTCACTTAGCAAATTTACCACGCACTATTATGGGTTAAGACCTACCTCTGGGTCAAGTTTCGTCAGATTCGGAGACAGTTTTTATTTCAGCGTTTTGCACGGTTTTATTAAAGAAAGTTTGCTTACCTATTTGACTAACTTGTAGTTATTATTTCACTTAGCAAATTTACCACGCACTATTATGGGTTAAGACCTACCTCTGGGTCAAGTTTCGTCAGATTCGGAGACAGTTTTTATTTCAGCGTTTTTGCACGGTTTTATTAAAGAAAGTTTGCTTACCTATTTGACTAACTTGTAGTTATTATTTCACTTAGCAAATTTACCACGCACTATTATGGGTTAAGACCTACCTGGGTCAAGTTTCGTCAGATTCGGAGACAGTTTTTATTTCAGCGTTTTGCACGGTTTTATTAAAGAAAGTTTGCTTACCTATTTGACTAACTTGTAGTTATTATTTCACTTAGCAAATTTACTTATGGGTTAAGACCTACCTCTGGGTCAAGTTTCGTCAGATTCGGAGACAGTTTTTATTTCAGCGATTTTGCACGGTTTTATTAAAGAAAGTTTGCTTACCTATTTGACTAACTTGTAGTTATTATTTCACTTAGCAAATTTACCACGCACTATTATGGGTTAAGACCTACCTCTGGGTCAAGTTTCGTCAGATTCGGAGACAGTTTTTATTTCAGCGTTTTTGCACGGTTTTATTAAAGAAAGTTTGCTTACCTATTTGACTAACTTGTAGTTATTATTTCACTTAGCAAATTTACCACGTATTATGGGTTAAGACCTACTCTGGGTCAAGTTTCGTCAGATTCGGAGACAGTTTTTATTTCAGATTTTGCACGGTTTTATTAAAGAAAGTTTGCTTACCTATTTGACTAACTTGTAGTTATTATTTCACTTAGCAAATTTACCACGCACTATTATGGGTTAAGACCTACCTCTGGGTCAAGTTTCGTCAGATTCGGAGAGTTTTTATTTCAGCGATTTTGCACGGTTTTATTAAAGAAAGTTTGCTTACCTATTTGACTAACTTGTAGTTATTATTTCACTTAGCAAATTTACCACGCACTATTATGGGTTAAGACCTACCTCTGGGTCAAGTTTCGTCAGATTCGGAGACAGTTTTTATTTGCGTTTTGCACGGTTTTATTAAAGAAAGTTTGCTTACCTATTTGACTAACTTGTAGTTATTATTTCACTTAGCAAATTTACCACGCACTATTATGGGTTAAGACCTACCTCTGGGTCAAGTTTCGTCAGATTCGGAGACAGTTTTTATTTATTTTGCATTTTATTAAAGAAAGTTTGCTTACCTATTTGACTAACTTGTAGTTATTATTTCACTTAGCAAATTTACCACGCACTATTATGGGTTAAGACCTACCTCTGGGTCAAGTTTCGTCAGATTCGGAGACAGTTTTTATTTCAGCGTTTTGCATTTTATTAAAGAAAGTTTGCTTACCTATTTGACTAACTTGTAGTTATTATTTCACTTAGCAAATTTACCACGCACTATTATGGGTTAAGACCTACCTGGGTCAAGTTTCGTCAGATTCGGAGACAGTTTTTATTTCAGCTTTTGCACGGTTTTATTAAAGAAAGTTTGCTTACCTATTTGACTAACTTGTAGTTATTATTTCACTTAGCAAATTTACCACGCACTATTATGGGTTAAGACCTACCTCTGGGTCAAGTTTCGTCAGATTCGGAGACAGTTTTTATTTCAGCGATTTTGCACGGTTTTATTAAAGAAAGTTTGCTTACCTATTTGACTAACTTGTAGTTATTATTTCACTTAGCAAATTTACCACGCACTATTATGGGTTAAGACCTACCTCTGGGTCAAGTTTCGTCAGATTCGGAGACAGTTTTTATTTCAGCGTTTTTGCACGGTTTTATTAAAGAAAGTTTGCTTACCTATTTGACTAACTTGTAGTTATTATTTCACTTAGCAAATTTACCACGCACTATTATGGGTTAAGACCTACCTCTGGGTCAAGTTTCGTCAGATTCGGAGACAGTTTTTATTTCAGCATTTTGCACGGTTTTATTAAAGAAAGTTTGCTTACCTATTTGACTAACTTGTAGTTATTATTTCACTTAGCAAATTTACCACGCACTATTATGGGTTAAGACCTACCTCTGGGTCAAGTTTCGTCAGATTCGGAGACAGTTTTTATTTCAGCGATTTTGCACGGTTTTATTAAAGAAAGTTTGCTTACCTATTTGACTAACTTGTAGTTATTATTTCACTTAGCAAATTTACCACGCACTATTATGGGTTAAGACCTACCTCTGGGTCAAGTTTCGTCAGATTCGGAGACAGTTTTTATTTGCGTTTTTGCACGGTTTTATTAAAGAAAGTTTGCTTACCTATTTGACTAACTTGTAGTTATTATTTCACTTAGCAAATTTACCACGCACTATTATGGGTTAAGACCTACCTCTGGGTCAAGTTTCGTCAGATTCGGAGACAGTTTTTATTTCAGCGTTTTGCACGGTTTTATTAAAGAAAGTTTGCTTACCTATTTGACTAACTTGTAGTTATTATTTCACTTAGCAAATTTACCACGCACTATTATGGGTTAAGACCTACCTCTGGGTCAAGTTTCGTCAGATTCGGAGACAGTTTTTATTTCAGCGATTTTGCACGGTTTTATTAAAGAAAGTTTGCTTACCTATTTGACTAACTTGTAGTTATTATTTCACTTAGCAAATTTACCACGCACTATTATGGGTTAAGACCTACCTCTGGGTCAAGTTTCGTCATTCGGAGACAGTTTTTATTTCAGCGATTTTGCACGGTTTTATTAAAGAAAGTTTGCTTACCTATTTGACTAACTTGTAGTTATTATTTCACTTAGCAAATTTACCACGCACTATTATGGGTTAAGACCTACCTGGGTCAAGTTTCGTCAGATTCGGAGACAGTTTTTATTTCAGCGTTTGCACGGTTTTATTAAAGAAAGTTTGCTTACCTATTTGACTAACTTGTAGTTATTATTTCACTTAGCAAATTTACCACGCACTATTATGG
>JACGWL010000926.1:0-40813 GCA_034509725.1 Sesamum angolense
CAGAATAGCGCAGTAGCATAGCATAGCGTGGTGGGAGGGGACGAGAAGCGAAAGCGAAAGAGAAATGAGCACAGGGCAGCAGAAAAGCCAGGAAGCAAGGCTACCATATAATAATATCTTGTGGAATTGGATGGACAGGAAGCAGTCTTGGGACCATTGTGCCAGCTTCACGTGTATGAGAGGTTATGATCTTGGGACACACAAACTCTACCTTCATTAGCCTGCATGCTACTTTGAGTAGTTTTCCACTGCATCTGGTCCCTGCCTGCCCTAATCTTCCATTTATCTCCTACACCTGGGGTATCTTAAAACAAGAAAAAAAAACAAAAAATGCGAGCTTGGGCAATTGGACCTCTCTCTCTTTCTCTATGGGTTAATTGCCGGGGCATATATCCATAAGAGTGGCTATGCCTGATGTGTTTACAACGGTGGGTATGCCCATCACTACCTCAATATGGAACAATATGTATATGTGGCAAGGGAATGGGGCCTTTAGCATGCTCTTCATCTTCGCATCTCTCATTCCCTTTTGACTGGGGCCATCTCATCTCTTTTTGTATTGTCACTTTCATCGAAAAGAGAACCATCCATCCTGAAATCTTACCAAACATCCCTCTCTCTCTCTCTCTCATTGATCAGTTATACGGTAGGATTGAGATATATATATAATAAGTGATAGAAGCAAATGTGACATAAATTTAAGGGAGAGGAATGGGTGAGATCGAGTTGCGCGTGAACCTGCGAGGCGATTAGGTCAAGAAGGGGGGAGTGCTGGCTTGGAGAGTGGCGATGTGAGTTGCTGAAGAAACGGGTAATCATAGTTGCGTATGGCATCGTGGGTTGAAAATAGCAGTAATACATGCGCTGAAGATATGTTATGTAAGCTAGCTCAGATGGGGCAACGTTACTTGGATGCGTGGCTGATGGGATCTAACAGACGAGTTGGGAAATGACTGCTAGGAAGCCCTAGAGCTGGTAACCCAATCAATATATTACAAAGGGACACACTGAGCTGTTCAGTATTTGTGGGTAAGTTATTATATGGCCGGTCTCACAAGTTGATGAAGCTCCTCCTCCCTCCCCTCTCTAATGCCACTCCACTCCAGTATGTTTTCCATATATACATGCCGCAATTCCACCCATTCCTCCTCACTGTCTTCCACATTTCCATTTCCTAGATCATGACCACCTTGTCCTGCTATATATGTACTTAGGACACCCATTAGGACCACGCACCCAATGGTTGTTCTCATGTTGCTTTCATTTTTTTCTTTTTTTTTTCATGATCAGATAACTACGAACCAAATTAAAAGTGTTCATGTACCATACAAAGTTGGGTACTTCAAGATGGTGAAAGCTGATCATAACCCTAATTCTAGAAAATTATGATTAGTGCTTTCTTTTCAAGACCCCCATAAAATTCTACCAACAACCTCATCAAAATATGTATGATGCACATTTATTACAGATTTTCTATTTCTATTTCAAATTATATTGCATCCTAATGTTGTAATATACACTGCCAACTTTTTTGGGTTTCGTCAGGAGATTCTTATACAGTGCACTCTATAGTTCAATGTTCTGTAAAGCAGAGATGAGGATAATAACACAAGGGTTTGAAGCATATATATGTATACATGTAATTATGAAGGGCATTGTTCTGGCAGTACCCTTTTTGGCTCAGATACATCTGCACTTGGTCTTGTAGTAGGCCGGGGGGATTGACTCATTTACCACGCTTGCCAAACACATCCACTCCATCACTGCCTTTAATTTCTCCTTTAATTTGGATATCATTGTGATATATTGGATGAGCAAATACTCTATACCAAGAAAAAACATTAGCAAATTATCCTTTTGTGTTTTAAAAAATAAAGCAAATTACTTTTGTTAATGGTTTAGATAGGGGATAATTTGATTTATTTTCCAAAACAAATGTTAATTTGCTATTTTATTTTTCACAAAGGGTTTTTTTGCTCATTTTTCATATTATAAGAGGTAAATTGCATTTTTCCCTTTTGGATATATATATATTATATATATAGGATAAAATATTTTTTTAATCCCATAAAATAAGGACATAATTTGTTTGGTACCACACTATGGGAGGTGTTGCTTTAATCTCATAAACCTCATAATCACGCTTTTTTAGTTTCAAAAAGTCATGCACGTAATGATTTTGGGACTAAAATACATTATTTAGAATTAAAAAGGTGTTGTGATACAATTCAAATTAGGCCTAATTATTGGTGTTTGGGTAATCTAATCCCAGAGTCACTTCATAGGCATAGACGACACTCGCAACAAGCCATTAAACCAAGGACAGAGATTAAAATGTTCATATATATATATATATATATGCTAAAGGATTTTTTTTTTTCCAGGAAAATATACAATAATTGCATGATTGCTTTCCGGCCAACTTTGACATAAAATTATGAAATTAGAAAAGGTGAAAAACTATCTTATAATTTTAACAAATTACATGATTAAAGATTGTAACTACAAGATTAAAATGACAATTAACCTATTAAGTATAATGGAAGATGCAATAAGATTGACGTGTATATATGTTAAATGTAATGGAAGATATATAAAAAATTTGAAATAAAAAATCCTATCCAAAGCTTTTAATGGTATAAAGTAGTATAAATTGCTTTTACTTGTCTAACTATATTTATTTAGGGAGGGTTGAATTAAATGCAACTTTTGTTCGGTATCTTTTGGATTTTGTCATTTTAGAGTAGCAAATAAGTTCAATAAGTTTTTATAATTTTGGTTACGTCACTGTCGGAGTTTACAAATATTGCAGAAAAAAATATGTATACACATGTCCTCTAATTAAAACTTACCGGACATGTGTGCTACACTAAAACGATTAAAACGTCAAAATGCCAAAAACAGAAAAACTAAAAAATTACTTTCATGTTGGCTGAAATTGACTAATGAGAAAAAAAATCCCAAATTAAAAGAAGCGCGTTCGGGCACATGTATTTTTCCAAGCAACATTTGCAAACTCCAGCAATTGAAGGACCAAAATCACATAAAAATAAAAGGTTACTGACTTATTTATTATCCTAAAAAAGATAAAAGATTAAAACAAAAATGCAAGAAAAACACAAACAAAATTACATTAAAGCCGGGGAGTGTCGACATTGAATGGTAATTAAGTTTATCTTTGAGCTCGCTCTTCTTTCTTAATTTCTCTAATCCCCACCTGATTACAAGATTAACTATCAGCAAAGTATATATCAAAAGGAGTTGTCATATGCTTTTGTTGAAAAAGGGTTTGTTTAGAAGTACTTCGTAAACAAATTCTAATGTAAGATAGAAGGTATCGTACGTGGTCATAAAAGCACCTTGCAAACGTACGGGTATGGCTTTTTTGCTTGGGAAGACCTGTCCTTCTTCAAATTTCATGTTGCTTTCTACTTATTTTTATTGTTGATTTGAGAGTTTGAGTATGATTTGACTGAGGTTTCCAAGTTAAGAAAATTCGTAGGAGTGGATTTAGGGTTTTGGTTCAACTGATTTTCAATATTAAATGAATCCATTGCCTAGCTATAGTATACATGTATGTTAATTATTAAATAAATATGTTATTCTTAATAAATGCTATCTTAATTAACTATTGAATGAAATAATCACACCTTAAACATTTTTTAATATTTGGACTCAATAATGTACTAATGAAGTTATGGTAGTAATTGAGTTATTATATTATTTACTAACACATTATGGACTATTATATATTAATCAATTAGTTATATAAGTTAATTGAATAAAAAAAAATCAAATTATTCAATTATTCTTTTTAGTTTTTATTCAAAAGTATTATTTAATTATAATTGATACCTTTTTAGTGGTATTTCAATTTTCTTTTTTTTTTTCTTTGTTCTTTTAGCAATACTTTTGCCACAATTTCAACCATGAAAAGAAAAAAAAAATGCAGCAAAACTCCATCCCAAATATGTCATGCCTCAGGCACATGCATATATATTTCTCTCTACAGCAGTAAACTGACAGACATGTGCTTTGTGCAATGAATTGACGAATATGTGTCATCGCATGTATCTTTTTATTACCTTTTTAATGGAATATTTGAAAAAAAAAAAGTAATGCATATTCTTTTCCTTTTGTGATTAAATTTTGAGAATATATATGAAAATTTTCTTAAAAAATGGAACCAAAGTATAAATTTGTTGAGTTGGGATAACGAAAACGTAAAAAAACTTAAGTACGTTCCAATTGCTGTAAAAAAAAAAATAATAGAAATATAGTTTTAGAACTAACTTCCAAATTCTTTTTCGAGATTTGTTAGGAAAAATAATTTTTTTTTAAAAAATTATAGGTCATGCTTGCAGACGACCCTATCTTATGGGACTAAAAGCAATTTTTCCAATAACACAACTTACCCGCTTCAAATTTTAAATAAAAGTAAAAAAAAATAGCCTTTATTTATTTATTTTTTAAATTTATTACCCCCCAATGCTTGGCAACCTTCCCCACTTATTCTTCTATTTCTGTCTCACCCTCCCTACTCCCTAGCCCAGCCCACATCTAAACTTTAGTTTCTTCCTAGCTTTTGGCGTTAATTACATTTAAATTCCTTTCTAAATTACTAATCATTGTTGCACGCGTTTTTTCGAGCATATAAAAAAATTGTGATATGAGATGAAGAAAAAAAATAAAAATTCATGAGAATAAAGAAATGTGGGGTGAGATGACAGAGAAATAATATTTTATAATTTGAAGTTTATTAAAAATATTAAAATTTGTAAAAAAAAAAACAAACAAACATGGAGAAGTTTAGAGAAAAATTTTGAGATTAATTAAAAATTTTGAAATTACTATTTTGACCAAATTTATTTTGAAGAAAAGAAATTAATTTAAGGATAAAATAGGGCAATCTAAAATTGGTACGCTCAAAGGGTTTTCTTTTATAATAGTATAGATAAAATTATATTTTGCCTTGATAAAATTACACTTGCATTCTTTGGAAAAAAATTTCGTTTATTACTTTATCCCTTCTGTTAAGATTTGAATAGAAAATGATGGTATCAGCAAAAACTTAAAATGTTAGAACTAAAAGTGTAGACCCTCTTATCGTGCGGGACGAAAAATGTCGGGGCAAAATTGCATGTATCCTCAATAAAATGATCTATATTTTTTGTCCCAAAATTGGATTTTTTTTTCTCATTTAATCCCAAAATTACTTTTCATTGAAAAATAACTACCACGTGCAAGATACAGAAAATTTTCATCTATTTTTTTACAAATGTCAGACTGTGGCACTGTTGTGTCAAAAAATTTTGATTTTGAAACTATTTTAAAAATCGCTCTAGCAATTCAATCCACGGCCAAGTTGAATGAAGCACAACTAAAGAAAGTAGCACGACATCACAACAACAGAGACACCCCAAGAAACACACACCAAAGAAAGATCTTCCTACAATTACAGATAAACAAACAAATACGACATAAGAGCGAATGAAAAAAAAAAAACATTTGAATTATATTCCATATAATACTGTAGCAATCGATATTGTATAGATTATAGTAAAATAGATAGATAAATTGATTGATTGATACGAAAAAGTTTTGGTTCGATATCCGTTGATTTACTATTCAAAAATTCATGAACGTATTGTGTGATAAAATTGAGAAATCAGTTATGGAGGAAGAGAAAAACAAGGAAGACATATTTGAGTATAGAGAGCTCACAACTGAAGTTCATTCATTAATTGAGAAGGAAGAGCTCAACTGGTTTAAATACAGAGAAGAAGAGTAACTGCTGTTAACTACATGCTAACTAATTCCAAACTACTTGCTAACTATATGAAACAGTAGAAACGTATTTACAAGGTGCTAAACTGAAATTACAACTTGTAAAAACGTGAACATAAGAACGTGTCCATCAGAATGCGCTTCTTCTTGCTCGTTGTGTTCTGAACAAACAGGGAACAAAAGCTAAAATCTGGAAACTTGTGACATATTGACAAGATTCAACAGAAAATGTCAAAATGGAATCGTATTATTATTTTAAAAAATTATGAATTAAAAACTAAAATTACACTAATGGAGCCATCTTTACAGATGCATGAATGATAATATAACTTAAATGTGAGTGTTCATCATTGAATTTCTTTTGTCTCTGATCATTTGATTGTTGGCCTTGTACCATGGTGTTTCATCATTGATCCATGTTTCTAAATGTAAGATTCCCACATCATACGGCGCACATGCCACCGGTATCTGTTCTCAAGCTTTCAATTTCACTGAGAAAGAAGAAAAATTATTTAATTAAATTGATATTATTATTCTAAAAAGTATTATTGAAAGTTAGTGCTCTCACATATTTACTTTGAGTGAAAATATATTTCGTATTCTTAATCTAAGAAATTAAATTTTATTATAGAACATCTATAAAATATAAAAGAAATGTGAAAAGTTCACAAAAAAAAAATAAAATATCTATTTATTTTGTTCTGGTAGATTGGATAAAATTTTAAATTTTCATTAGATTTCAAATTTGAATATCATTGAAACAGAAAACTTTCGTTTTACGTAGATGCATTGTGCATTGAGGGGTCGCTTATAATGTTTGATCTAACAAGAGTTACGATTAGTTCTTAGTGTATTTGTGAGATTGTAGTTCAAGGGTCGCATTATCTTTTAGTGCATGCTTATTAATATTTTCACAATGGAGTAAAAAGAAAATGAACCCCCCAAAAATGTGAAAAATCTATGAAAAGAAAAAGGGGTATAAAAAGGATGTGGTTGTGAGTAAAATAAAAAGTGTAGAATCGTTTTGGTGGACAAAGCTTCTGACAAAGTTGAAATCTTTGCAAATGATTGAATAACCAAATTGTGATTCAGACAAAAATGGCAGAAATTAATAGAAAATGAAGATTGGTTGCATTCCATGTCCTAACAACCTGCCTCTAACATGGACAACTGAGGCTTTGTCTCCCTAACAAAGTTCAATTTTCAAGTCAACAAATCAAATGGCAATAGATAAACAGCTCAATACATTGCAACTAATAATTTCTACACATCTCTCATAATGGGACTGAATGATTTATTGCTCTCCCAATGCTAACCACACCACCTTCCTCATCAAATAATTAATACACACACTCAGTATTAAATTCCTGTTTCTCTCTCTCTCCCTCTCTACACCCATATATATAAACATGAGCTGCTGTTGTTGCTGAGCAATTACAGCACTTTGACAAATAACAGAAACAGAGAGATATGGCACAAGAAAATGTCATTTCTGAGAGAGTGAAGCTTCTGATTTCATTGTTTTTTCTGCAGTTCTGCTTTGCGGGATTTCACATTGTGTCCAGAGTTGCACTCAACATTGGTGTTAGCAAAGTTGTCTACCCTGTCTACAGAAATATCATTGCACTGCTGTTGTTGGGACCCTTTGCCTACATCGTCGAAAAGTGAGGTTTTTGGCTGTGTGTGTGTGTGTGTTTGGATCTATTTACGTTATAGAAAGCAAATTCTCACTAATAAGTTTCTCATTTACAGGAAAGAAAGACCACCTCTCACATTCTCTTTATTGGCTCAGTTTTTCCTTCTGGCACTAGTGGGGTAAGCTTACATTTAAATAATGAGTATTATCACTTTCTTTGTACCTTCTCAGCTTTCTTTCTCTTTTCATCTTTAGTGTATTATGCCTTAACTTTGGTTTGAAACTCTAATAGGCACAAAATCCCTCGAAAATGAAAAAAATGCAAACATGATCCCTGAACTTTTTGAGGAAAACGGTCTCCCTCTTGTCTTGATCAGGGATTCACGTTGCCCTTTTTCTTAAATTAGTGTTTTTGTGGGAGATCTAACTCTGCATGCTAAATACAACTATGCTTTGCTCCACAGGATCACTGCAAACCAGGGCTTCTACATCTTAGGCTTGTACTATGCATCTCCAACCTTCGCATCAGCAATGCAAAACTCAGTACCCGCAATTACTTTTGTCATGGCATCCGTTCTAGGGTACGTATGGAGGACTTCTCTTTGGCATAGTGCTAGTCTGCTGAAAAATGCTTAATTGCTTCAAACTGATCGACTTATCCTTAATTTTATTTTATTTTTGGGGAAGGCTCGAGCAAGTTAACATTGTGAGGAGAGATGGACAGGCAAAAATTCTTGGGACTTTAGCAAGTGTAGGAGGTGCTACAATTATCACTTTGTATAAAGGACCACCTATTTTGCACCAAGCATCAACACTGGAAGGACCTAATTCATATGGCGAGAGTGCAATTATCTCTTCAACCAAAGTGCAGAACTGGACATGGGGCTGTATATTTCTTATTGGTCACTGCTTATCATGGGCTGGATGGATGGTCCTTCAGGTAAGCTTATGCTAACAATGTCTTTTGGATTAAAGATAGGTAAATTACATCGCCACCCCTGAGTTTAGGTTTAATTATATAAACACCTCTTGAGCTTTGCAAAATTAAAAGTAGACCCATTGACATATTTACACTCAAAGAGGCGCCGCCTTGCTCAAAGACCCTAGTTGACAGATAACACAATAAAGGCATAACTTGACACCTGTGGTAACTTTTTCCCATTTAGTAACAATGCAAGACATATTATCATCCACTCCAACAATTCTTAAACCTTCTGAAAACCAAAGGAAAAACTAAATACGTTATTATCCCATCCAAACTTGAAATTTTTCAAAACCCAAATCATTTTCCCAAGTCTTATTAAATTTACCTAAAAACAACTCCAAACAAAGTGATTAAAACTTTCACATTCATGCTATTACCTGAAAGTTGTTCTCTAGTCAAGCTAAATACTTAGGAATGGGGTAAAAAAGGTCACACCCACCTTTAAGCTTCAAGAAAGATCAGATTTATAAATATTCAAATCCAGCACTATCATCAACTCAAAGCATCAACAAATTAAGCTTCAATTCTTAATCTGCAGGCCCCCATAGTGAAGAAGTACCCAGCCAAGCTCTCATTGACATCCTTCACATTCTTCTTCGGGTTAATCCAGTTCCTATCTATAGCAGCTTTTGTAGAAAAAGATCCAAAGCGTTGGCAAATCCAGTCCGGGGAAGAGATTTTTACAATCTTATATGCTGTAAGATTTCAAACTAACTTCAATATTTTTCTAGACTGCTAGTTGTCTCTCACCAAGGCATAACTCAGCTACCTTGATACTGGCTACAGGGAATAATATCATCAGGCCTTGTAATATCTCTACAGACCTGGTGCATTCAGAAAGGAGGCCCGGTGTTCGTTGCCAGCTTCCAGCCAGTTCAAACAGTATTAGTTGCTGGCATGGCATTCATAATTCTTGGTGATCAGTTATACTTTGGAGGGTATGTTATACTTTACTAAAATGATTAAACTCAGTCAAAACAACTTGAAAGAAATTAAACCACCACAATTGAATTTTTCCATTCTGATTTCTTTGAGTTGTGTCCACTCTTGCAGAGTCATTGGAGCTGTCCTAATTGTGATTGGCCTTTACCTAGTCTTATGGGGTAAAACAACAGAGACAAGGTATCAAAGCCAAGATACTGAAGAGACATTGACAAAACATCTATTACCGGGTGACAAGGATCAAGAGTGCCCTGATGGAGTTGATATTCCATAATGTCCTAATCTGTCCTTGTTCAGGTCTCCACATGCTCACAGGCCCAAAGACCATAGGACAATTTCCTATAGAATGTCCAACAGGGGCCTCAAAAGGGTTAGCATGTTAACATGTAAATCTTCACTGGATTTGTTTAAAATTTCTTGAATTCTCAACTTAGAGAGGAGAGCACTTAACTTTGGCCTGTAGGACAACAAAGGGAAGACAAAATAAAAGAAGAAAGCAATTTGCCAAAGCAGCTTTTCAAGTTGTACATTGCTATTCAACAGCTTTCAAATTAAATAGCACATAGCTATTCTGTAAATTTTACAGATAAGGATTGCAAGTTCCACCGTGCAACTTTCATAATGGACTATTTGATTGAATAAACAATAAAATCATCTCCACCAAACACTTCAATGAGATACTTATTAGCTCTTCCTATAATTTGTGAGCATTGTATCACAATCTCTTTGATGCCGGCATTAGCTGGCAATATAACATCAGTAAAGATTAAAATTCAGTATGTTGGGTCAGGCATACCCAGTTCCTGGGTCAATGGGACAAGCAATTGGGTCAGGCAGGGTACAAATAGCCCTAACTTGTGCCTGCTTTGCTATGGGCTCGGACAGGGAAAACACTACACTTGCGGGCCTAAAACAGCACTAATTTGTTTGGGCAAAGCAAGAATTTACAGGAGGAACATTTGAATATAATTTCCATAATTAACACAATTAAACAACAGAAGCACAAAACTGGCATAAGAACAGTAGGAAGGGCTTTAAAATCATCAAAATCTACCTGTTTAACAAAGCCCCACTTGCATATTTCACCAAAGACTTCTTATCCCTAAATATGCTATATGCAATAAAGTCACAACAGATCACGTACCCACCATTGATTAACAAAATAAAAGTCTAGTTTAAAATATCCCAAAAGCTGCTAATTGAGTAAAGAGCACACAAGAAAAACGGAACAACACGATGACAAACAGTTTTCTCAGCATCCAATAGTTTAATGCTTCATACTACTCTACCTCACAGTAACAATGTCGTCAATCTTCAAGATCATGCGGACACACTCCGTAGCCAAGGAAATTGCACTTGTGCTCACCAGCAAGGGCTGCACGACATTCTCCTCCAAAATGTTAGTGATTTGTCCCTTCCTCACATTGATCCCTGCATTGATCTCACCTTGTGCATGCCTATTCCTCAATTCAGTGACAATGGCAATTGGATTCAATCCTGCATTCTCAGCCAATGTGTAAGGAATAACCTCAAGAGCTTCAGCAAATGCTCTGACACAGTAACCTTCCATCCCCTGCAGCACTTTTGCCCAAGCACCTAATTGTCTCGAAAGCTCAATCTCAGGCGCCCCACCGCCTGCAATCAGAAACTTCTTATTCACCAAACATCTCACCACACACAGAGCATCATGCAAACTCCTCTCAGCCTCATCAAGCACCAATTGGTTTGAACCACGGACCAGCACACTGGTAGTCCTTCCCATGTTCTTAATTCCCGTAATCTTCACAATTTTCCCACCATCTCCCAGTGGCACCTCTTCCACCAAATCTGCATACCCTAACTTCTCAGCACGGAAATGTTCAATATTTGAAATGGGCAAGCAATTCAAAGTCTTGGTGATAAACTCAATCTCATCCCTCTCGACATCTTTAATGACTAAAATCTTTGCTTTGGCCAAATAATGCAAAGACAAGTCCGTGACAGCATCCCTCAAGATACTCTTCTGAATTAACAACACATTACACCCTGTGGCTTTAATCTTTTAATCATCCCTAAGATGTAGTTTCTCTCCTCCTTCAAAATCCTATCCATCTGTGAGTAGTCAGACACCACAATGCTCTGTTCTATATCAGTTTTAGGGGGAGAAATCTGAAATTGTATTACCCCTATCTTAGCATTTTCTACCCTAGTTGGCCCGCCAGCAGCATGACTCACCTTCTTATCAAAAACCAGCCCTTTTATCAATTCAGTATCATCAACGGTCCCACCTAATTTCTTCACAATTTTAATATCTTTTAAATCCACTAAATCAGGCTTCTCGGGATCCACCACAGAGAGCACGGCGTCAACAGCTAAAGGGGCTAAAAGAGTAGAGTACTGTGAGACTACCTTCGAATTGAGCGAAGTGGAGGCAGATTTGACAAGCGAGTCGCGATCCGACAACTCCACAGGGACCGCCATTGCAGACAAAATCTCAACGGCTTTAATCGAGGTCTTGTGGAGGGAGTCGGAAACAATAGTGGGATGAATGCCGGCGGTCAAGAGACCAAGTGAAGCCTTGAGTAGCGAGCCAGCAATGACGACAACAGTGGTAGTGCCGTCTCCCGCAACGACGTCCTGAGATTTGGACAGCTCGACGAGAAACTTGGCGGCCGGCTGGAGGACTTCCATCTTGTTGAGAATGGTAGCGCCGTCATTAGTAATTATGACCTCGCCGGATGAGGTAGAGATCATCTTGTCCATACCCTTGGGACCGAGACTGGTTCGCACGGCGTTCGCCACCGACTGCGCCGCAGCTATGTTCGCCATACGGATGTCGTCTTTTCGTTTGTTGTCCACGAACGTCTCTGTGGACCTCCCCTTCGACACCGCCGGAGCCGCCATTGAACGGAAATTAGGAGAAAAGGTACAGATTTGAGATGTAAAACCCTAGATTGAGAGAGTGTGTGTAGGGTTTTCTAGAGATGACTGGCAACGCAGTGTGATACTATGCAAATTGAAACCTACACTCCATGCTTTATATTTTATGATTAAAACTTTAAAAAAAAATGTCTTTTCTTCTCTCTTTTCTCAAATTTTTGTTTCTTTTTTACTATTAGAGTTGAAAATATTATGATTTTTAGTATATAATGTAAATTTACAAACTTATAAATAAATATATGAGCATTATATAGCAAAGCATAATATAAAAATGACTTATACGTATCATCTTTAAGGGTAAATAAATTATAATGAAATTTTCTGAAATTTATCATAATTATAAATAATTATTTATTATTAAAAATTTACATGGTTGTCTAATAAATATTTCTTATGGTATCTCATTGTACGGAGTATTTATTATATGACCATTAATCCCAAATGAATATTTGTAATTTTCAACCGACATAATGTATTTTATTTATGATAAATTTTATGGGAATTTGTTGTAGCTTATACTATTTACAATATACGTGACAAGCAGGCTGCAATGCACAAAATACAAACATACTGTTTGGATTTATGTTTTGAGTGTTTTGTTTTTGTGTTTTTTAAATAGTGAAAGAAAATTAGAGATAAATAAGTATGTGTTTGAGATAGATGGTATGTTTGGATTTGTATTTTGAGATAATATAAAAATAGTTTAAAATAAGTGGTGTATGTTTGATATTGGGATTTTGGAGATAAAGGTTACTGTTGATTGTCAAATCATATATTTGTTTTATATATAAATATTGTATGTTTAATATTGTATTTTTTGTTGACAAAAAACACTGTTCATTGTCAAATCATATTTTTTGTAATTATATATATATAAGTTTGTATATATATTATATATAGAAATAAAAAAAATAAAAAAACACCCAAATAAGGTGTAAAAATAAAAAAATAAACATTGGGTGTATTTTATTTTGTCTGAAAAAATACCAAAAACAAAATAAGATATAAAACCAAACAAAGCAGAGTCACGGACCACCCACGCCAATGAAACCTGCTCACAATATATAGCTAGTTTAACTATTTAAGCCTAATTACCAACTTTTTGTTATTTGCTTTCATTTAATAAATATATCATTATATTAATAAAAATTAAAAAAAAATGTTGATATTAGTAAAATATTAAATAAAATTTATATTTATCTTGATTTATTTATTATTAATTTAGTGCTCGTTAAATAATTTTGATTTTATCAAACTACTTTTATAAGGGTGAATATGTACATTCTTGTATGAATGAACAAATTTTATTCAATTTTTGCCGATATTAATAAATTTGATAAATTTTAACTAATAAAAAAATATATCTATTATATGAAAATTGATATTTGAATTCCTCCCAATATAAAAAACAAAGGATAAATGAAATTAGATGGACAAGTTGCAGTAAGCAACCGTCAGTTTCCCTCCGTCCTCTCCCCCTCCATTAAACCCTAACCACAATTCCAATTCCAGCAGCGCCATGCTTTCTCGCACACTCAACACTCTACTTAGGAGTTATTAACAATGCCTTTCTCTTCAACGTTTGTCCACAATTATTTGAAATTGGAGCTCAGAGCCATGTCTCTGGCCCATCTAACGTATCCACCAAAATCCTTCTCCATTGCCAAAACATACCCAAGGCTCCACAAGTTGTGCCCTTTAAGGGGTTTTGCTTTTGCTTGCGCTTCTTCTTCTTCTTCTTCTTTGTCCTCCTCTTCTGTTGTGGTGAGGCGCAGTAGAAATGCTTCTTCTACGTTTTCTTTGCCGCGTATTTACCAGCAGAGTTTTGGGTATGGAAGGTTTGCTTACGATGAGTACGTATCGGAGGAGGAGTCTGATTGTGAGCTCCAATCTTCTTCTAAGCAGTTGGTAAGCTTGTTTTATTTCCTTTTTATTGGTTTGATCATAATCTCTTTGTGGGGTTAGCACTGATTAAAGTTTCGCACTTGCGTAGGTTGGAAATACTGAAAATTTTGTTTTTTTTTGTTTTTGTTGTTTTTCCGTTTTTCCTGTGTTATTCTTTATTAAGTTTATAAATTAGTATCCGAACATGGAAGGGACTAGCGTTATTTTGAGCCGAAAAAAGCACATGATAAAATTAATCACTTAGTGGATGAACATCTTTGAAAATATTTTCAAAGTAGGAGTTAGCAAAAAAGACTGTTAAAATCATGGTTGAAGGATTACGGAGTTTTTGAATTGTGAAAAACCCAATAACTCTAAGGACAAAGAGTTTCCAAAACTTTAAAAATTGTTAACTTGCCAATTTTAATACATGACATTTATGTTATACATTCCATATTTTTTATTCCAATAAACTGATTCTCCACTCAATAGTTTTTCTTTTATCACTGAATTCATTTATTTTTCCAAAATTACCTACTGCGTTGAATAAAAATAGAATTCATATAGTGGCGAAATAGATGATACTTGACAAAATTCTATGTCAAATGAGAACTACTTCAAATAAGTTTTCCTCTTTACAAACAATATCTTATAGTGGGAGTAGGGTAGTATGAGGTGTCCAAAATAAAAATTATAGGATAAACCGGAACAATAGATTAATATGACAACCAAATACAATTATGAATGTTTCTTACAAAGATGCTTGATGGCAGATGATAGTCTAAATAACAATCAGTAATTTGTAACTATTTCCCTTCTCCTCATGAGTTTGTTTACAAAAGAGGTTGAAAGTCGTATTAAGGGTGCTAGAAAGAGAAACCGCATAGTGTCTTCTATGCAATTTCATTTTGCCTAATTTATATGTTGGAACTTCCAATGGCACTTTGTGCTGATGATTACAGTACAGTCACTTTGTATCATTATACCATTCCTATATGGCAACAAGAATCAGACCGTTGCCAAGAATATCCAACGAAAGTTGTCCAACAGACACAATAGAATGTCTAATATTATGAGGGCAAAGACTAAATAAATAGGACATAAGAATGACAAATAAATATATATATTAAATTGTTAGATATGACATGTAATATGTTATTTTGATTCATCAATTTCTTTTAATTTCCTAGGCATTGAGCACCACAACCTAATCAAAAGTTGTCATTTCTAAGATTGAAAAATTATTTAATGTCCTCAATTACCTTAAATTTCTGTCAAGTGTTTTACAATTTTTCTCAGCATGGTAAAACATGATTTGTATTTTGAATTAAATTTGATGGATAGATTTGAGAAAGAAAATTTACTTAATACTAAAAGAAGACTAGTGGGCGGAGAACGAGTACTTTTATGAAATAAAAATGAAAGAAGTAATATAAGTATTATTTTCTGTATTGAGATTGACATTTGAATGATTGCTGAGCAATTCCTTCTTCTTAATTAGTTAAAGGTACTGTGTCTTTTAAAATTTAAAAATTCCTACTTCCTTAACCATAACTTTTCCAAAAAGTTTTGACACGACTATTATGTAGACACGGCTTGTTTATAACTTTGGCATTACTTATTTAGTAAGGCTGCATTTTCAGTGGGGGTTATTTTGTTTTAAGGAATTGATTTACAAATGATTTAAAATGACTCCAATTTTAATAATAGAGAAAGTAGTTCGGTTTGATGCTGAAGGATTTGAAGCATTGTAACTTGAAATTGTTCAAACAAGCCTTATTACTCCCAAATCTTTCAATTGAAACACAGCCAAATATTATTCTTGAGGCGTGCAAGCCTGTCGTAGAGTAGCTACCTATACTTGACCACACTCTATATCCAGTAAGTCAAGAATTCTTTATTTACAATTTCCAGTGTGCTTCGACACTTGATAATGTTGAAGAGTGGAGGTGGAAGTTGACCATGCTTTTGCGCCGCAAAGATGAGCAAGAGGTTGTGTCAAGGGAGAAAAAGGACCGACGTGATTTTGAGCAGCTTTCAGCGCTTGCTACAAGAATGGGATTGTACAGGTACTTGAATGGAACCTGGCCTGTATTTATTTGATTGAGATTGTTTCTAAAGAGCTCTTGTTGCATTGCAGTCGTCAGTATGAGAAAGTAGTTGTGTTTAGTAAAGTCCCGTTGCCAAATTATAGATCAGATCTGGATAGCAAGCGTCCTCAAAGGGAGGTATTACCTAATTATATGAACCCTTTTCTATTTCTAACTGAGCACCTTTTCTCTTTATGTTAGTAATTTAGAAACAAATGAAGTTCTCCTTAACGCTTCTTTAGTATCATGAAAGTAATTGTGGCTATAAAATGCTTCCACTACTTCTCACTGGATTGATTAATTTTCAGTTCTTATATGCACATATCATGTAGTTAATGGCCAGTTTTTATTTGCAGGTGATGATACCAATCAGGTTGCAGAGGATGGTAGATTCTCATCTCAGGGCACACTTCTCTAGAAAGGCTGTGAATAAGGATAGTTTTGCGCGTGATGCATTTTCAACATCTAACGCGGGTCAGAGTCTGTTGATTGATGAAGGATTTGATGAGCAAGAGGAGCCCTCAACCCAAAGTGTGATTGCTGAGAGAATTCTTAGGCGGAGGAGCTTGCACATGCGCAATAAACAACTAGATTGGCAAGTTAGTATCATCGAGATTTGTGTAGATATGAATAGTACTGGAACAATTTTTTAGTTATATCTTTGTGTAGGTGATCTATATAGCTTATGTTCAGTATTCTATACTTGTTCTACATCATGTTTTCGCTGTAGATATGGATTGGTATGTTCATTGTTGGATGCTACTCCTGCCCCTGTATGTCTGGTGTATATTTTAATTCACATTTTCCTTTGGCTTTTGAACTGCCCAGTCATGTTAGAATATTACATAAGACATAGTTTGACCTATTGTGAGGGGGAGGGACATCATCTGTTAAGTAGGATAAATTTGTGCCTTTTCTGTGATGATGCCAAATTGCTGAACAATTTGGAGAAAATTCTAAGCAAGTAATGCAACATTAGGTTGATGAATGCCAACATAACAAAAATTTGGAATTTGGATATTAGTAAGTATTCTCTGGTCAGTTGCTGACCGAAGTATCTTATGTGAAGCATTCGAAGTAGTAATCGGTATTTGTTTTGGTCCCTTCTATTTGTAGGAATCTCCAGAAGGCCAGAAGATGCTGGAATTTCGAAAAAGTCTTCCCTCATATAAAGAGCGAGACACATTATTGAATGCTATTTCTCAAAATCAGGTGCTTATTGGATTGTTTTATGGTTTATTCTTATAGAAGCTTATTTATGCTTTTGTGTTGTTTGATTGCTAAAATGCCTTTGTACACTTTGACTGTTATTCAAGAGGGATTAGCAATGTTAATCAGTTTGGTGAGTCATACAGATACATGTTATTTACTTATTTGACCAATTTTGAATCTAGTTAACTGTGTTTTCAAACTTAATGTCTTGCACCAACTTGACTTTAATTCAGGTTTAGAGTGAGTATTGTTTCGAGCTAAAGTAAAGTATCCATGTAAACTAAGGTTGTTTCCAAACAAAAAATGAAAAAAGTAAAAATCATGTTGCTATTCCTTCCCGCTACCGTCCCTTGGAAAGGAAACAACATTACCAGATCTGTCGCTGCTGATACTGCAGCAGTAAGTCAATGGCTGCCACTGTTGTCAACTATCTCATCAATTTCCCTTTACTGAAGTGCTACCCTTGCAATGATATCCATAATCTGTCTCTAAATGATTTTTTCTTGTTTGTTCCCTTCTCTAGTAACCTTTTTCATTTCTTGCACTAACTTTCTCTACTACTTTTCTTTGATCACTTAATACATCTATTAATACAAGAAGTTAGGAACTTAAGTGTTAAGTACCATTTAAACCTGCATTCTCTAGCCCCTCCCATCAAAGAGGGTGATATGGTGGTGTGGAGGTTGGGGGTGGGGGGCGCTTTAAGTAGGTGGTGTGCTAAAGCTCAAGCTGAGCTTGTTTTGCTCTTGGACCAGGTAAGCAATTAACCCACTCAAACTGGATGATGGACCAGTGTTTGATGCAAAGAAGGGAGTTGAATGAAACTATATTCGATCGAACTATAAGCTTTTGTAATAAAAAAAGTGTTGTACCTGAAATCTGTTATTTTTTTGAGTGTTTATTGCAATAACCTCCCTAGTGAGTTGGTGCATTACAAATTACGGTAGAACCTCTATAAATTAATACTTGATAATTAATAACTTCTTTTAACATAATAATTTTTCTCGGTCCTGACTTGGGCCCATGGTTTAAATTAATAATTTCGATAAATTGATAAGATAATAATTTCCGGAGGACCCTTATATAAATTTATGGTCCCTTCAATATTATAAATTAATAATTCTATAAAATTATAGATATACCTAGGACACCTTAGCTGTATTTCATTTCTAACTTTCCTTAGTGCATCCAAAAGCTCTGGTGTTGGTGTTGGTGTTGCGTTCTCATACTGCGGCAAAAAAATGCGAAGAGTTGTATGCTATTAGTGCTTTCTTTTGCGTAATTGGTTGCAAACGCATTGTATCATCTTCAATTTCATCCTCAATAGGATTTTCAACAACACTATCATCTTCTGCTTATGTGTTTTATTCATGAAGAAAAATGTAGGTTCGTTGAATCGGAAAAAATCTCTTTAAATTAATAAATTATTAATTTATTGATTAATTAATACCTCTTTAAATTAATAAAATTACGTGGTCCGGACATTATTAATTTATAGAGGTTTTACTGTATATCCCTTCTCCTTCTTGGATTATAGAAAACCTGCCCTTCAAATCGAATCTTAACATACTAAACTTTTTCCTCTCTTACAGTGCTTTGCAGTGGTTCTTCTGCCCTTGATTCCTGTACAAACAGAATACTGTTGTTCCTTAGTAATCCTCATTTTAAAGGGTTAAAAGCTATTCCTTATTATTTATTTATATATTCTGGGAGGATGACAAGGGAAAATGCCATTTCATCTTACCACCAAATTGAACTGGTCCAGCTTTTCTTTTATCAAGGAGTGGGACTTCCAAGGGAAGTACAACCACTACGTAGTTAGATAAGACAGAATCAAGAGATCGGGGGTATATGTTGTTGACAGGATGGTTCCATGGCTCTGCAACCCCAGTATGGTCTCAATGCTGATCTATCCCTACGAAGCCTAAGTGGTTGAGAGTTCCCACTTTTATGGGAAAGGAGCAGCAGTTAAATTAATTATCCACTGCATCAAATTTATACGGTCTTAGCAACTTGTTTCTCTCTTTATAATTCAGTATGCATGAAGTGAGTTTCTTGATATTATTTCTATATTATTTAATCAGCTATAGGGAATTTCTGGACAAAGAATTTAAGGCAAGTCCCCACTTATCTGCTACAGCTTACTGTAACTGCAGTCAAAATTGGGTTTTGTAGGTGGTGGTTGTTTCTGGTGAAACTGGATGTGGAAAAACAACACAACTGCCACAATACATCTTAGAGTCAGAAATTGAAGCTGCTGGGGGAGCTACATGCAGTATTATCTGCACCCAACCCAGACGAATATCTGCTATGGCAGTTGCTGAGAGGGTTGCTGCTGAGCGTGGTGAGAAAATAGGAGAATCTGTAAGTCTCTTGTGTGTTTCTGCTTGAAAGTAATTCTCGTAATTTTTTTTCTCTGATGGTTATATAACTTATATTATAAAAGAATCTCACCTTTTGGGGTGTTGTTCTTTGAAGGTTGGTTATAAAGTTCGCCTAGAGGGAATGAAAGGGAGAGATACTCGGCTCCTTTTTTGTACTACTGGAATCCTTTTAAGGAGATTATTGGTTGACAGAAATTTAAAAGGCACAACTCATGTTATTGTCGATGAGATTCATGAGCGTGGAATGAATGAAGGTATTTGTTAATTGTTAATTTTCTCTAGTCCTGCATTTCTTCTTCTTATTTTCATTTGCATTTCATGGCAGACTTTCTTCTAATTGTGCTGAAGGATCTTCTTCCTCGTCGACCGGAATTGAGATTGATCTTGATGAGTGCAACCTTAAATGCTGAGCTTTTCTCTTCCTATTTTGGTGGTGCTCCAATGATCCACATTCCTGTATGTCAGAATTGTTAGAGTTAACACCATTTGACGATTATATGAAGTAATCTCGTACTGCTAAAGGGACCTTTGAAATGCTAGAATTTCATAATCTTTTAAAGGGGCCTCTTGTTTATTGAAGGGGGAAAATGTGCTTCCATTCTTTTTCGTTTGAATCTTATTTTGTTCTCTTTGTGGTTGCCTCCCCACATCTCTATGCTGGTTTTATTTGTCACCTCTTTCTGGATCCGATTGCTAATTCTACATTTCTCTATTTTGTCTTTTACTATCAGGGTTTTACATACCCTGTTCGGAGTCATTTTCTGGAAAATATTCTAGAAATGACTGGCTATAGGTTGACACCATATAATCAAATTGATAACTATGGCCAAGAGAAGATGTGGAAAATGCAGAAGCAGGCTGTAAGGAAAAGGAAGACTCAGATTGCTTCAGCTGTTGAGGTATATGTTCTTTGTAAGATCAAATTGTGCTTCTTGGTCCCATGCCTCTTTTTTTTAGTAACTTGGTTATTCTTTATTTTTGAGATTTGAAATAGGAAGCTCTTATGGCTGCCGATTTTAAGGAGTATAGCCCTCGAGTTCGGGAGTCATTAATGTGTTGGAATCCTGATTCAATTGGGTTTAATCTCATTGAGCATGTGCTCTGTCATATTTGTCGCAAAGAAAGGCCTGGTGCTGTGTTGGTATTTATGACTGGTTGGGATGATATAAATTCTTTGAAAGATCAGCTTCAAGCTCATCCTCTACTGGGAGATCCAAGCAGAGTTCTGTTGCTTGCATGCCATGGTTCCATGCCCAGTGCAGAGCAGGTTGCTTTGATGCATTTTATTCCTGGCATGGCTCCTTCTAATAAGTGTTAAATATTGTGACAGGACCATCTTCAATATGTGGCATAATATATTCACTTGCTGATAATTTATTCTTATCTCAGTGGGATCATTTCACCCAGATGGATATGGGAACAAGTAGCCATTGTCCGTCTCAATGTCCTGCTCATTCTATAGGAGAATTTCCACGCATTTTTATATGATTTTTAACATACTAGAGTTATAGGAGAATAGAATTATTGAAAAATAGAACAATTAGCTTTCAGAAGTAATAAGTGATTGATTTGTGGTTAGGATGTCTCTCCGATGAATGCATAACTTTAGTTGGTTCTCATAAATTGGTTGCATCACTTGATCTTCATCATATTATATGATAAAATTGCACAACAAAATCATATACTAAACTAGCCTTGTTGCATTGATTTCCTTGACAAGGATATAATAATTGGAAATGGAACTCTGAATCTTTTAGTAAAAGAATTTGAAAAAGAAAGTATTTATATGATTTGCTTAATCATTTTCCTAAAGTGAGAATGTTTACTGATAGGAATAGTGGCAGTATTTGAAATATTGCGGCAAATGAAGATTGACCAATTAGTTTAAGCACATTTAATTTCTCACATGACTAATAGTAGAAAATAATTAAACTTGATTTATTTTTCATATGATTTCAGATCCAATTTACTCAGATAGTAGACAATAATACATCCGTATAAAAAGTCAATGCCTTCGATTATATGACTATAGCACTAAATTACCAAGCTAGTTGAAAGCTGCATCTTTTTCCTGTAGTTTGCACTGTCCTTCAAACAAAACCATATGCTTTATTAATTTTACACCACTTAATTGTAGGTGTATGGGATATTGATTACTCAATCATTACCCTGGGATATTGGTTCAGATAGACCTATCTCAAAATATATAAAGTATATTCTGCACTTGTATTACATGTTATGCATGCGGCAGTCGGTACTAAAACTCAAAGTCCTGGGGGCCTAAGGCGTTGTCTGGCCTTGCTCCCCTCCCCTTAAATTTGTTGTTGATTTTACCTAGGCCACCTCCTAATTACTGAATAAACCCCGAGTATGATATACAGTGCCACATACGAGTCCATTTGAGTAAAGGATGGGTTTTCTTTATATTTTTTATGTCACTAGGTCATTTTTTATTTCATACTTAAATGTTATTGCTCTCCTTGAAGAATGTATTTCTGTCAGCGTTAAATGCATTTTATCACAAACAAATAGAGATTGGCTTGCTTACTTTGAGTATCGGTATGATGATTCATAAGGCAGATTATATGGATTAATTCTGGCTCTTATCCATCAGATCACAAGTTTTTAGGTCCTCGGGAAAAATAATATTGACATAAAGATATGCTGCATCCCTGATGGCAGAGACTTATCATGCTAACAATATCTGGAAGACACTCCTGGCACATGATGTATTTGATGATATTGGGAGATTTGAAATGTTAATGGGTGACATGATTTATTTGTCACTTTCATGTGCTCTAGTTTTTTTCCCCTAAAACCCTTAATATATGAGGATTTAGAATTAGTTATCGCGGTAGTATTGATCTGTCTTCCCTCGGCTTTCTGTGAGACTTTTTTCAGTGATTTAGCTAAAGGAGTCTAATTTGTTCAGAAACGAGACTTGAAAATGATGGGCAGTTTCATTGCATAATACAGTGGTTTAAAACTTGCAAATTTCCTTTTTCTTTCTTGTTAAATTGTTTTTTTCACTTTTTCATATTCTATGGAGAAGCTTTGTACTTTGTAGATGGTTTTATTAGCTTTCAGTTGGTAAAAGATCAATAAGGACGTGCTATTGTAAGTAGTGAGATATTGTTCCTAGTTTTAGAATATATGTTTTTTATGACTTGAGACATACAATCTGAAAGCATGCTTACTAGAATTGGATTTATTGAGCAAATTATCACTGAAATGATTATGTACTAGTTCGTCCAGTTTCTCTCTCTCTCTCTTATGTTTTGGCTCTCTGCCTCAGCTTTCTTTGTGCTCCACCTAATTATATCTGATCTTTGTCAAACTTACCTTTTTGTTTTTTTATGAAAACAGAAATTGATTTTTGATAAACCTGAAGATGGAGTTAGGAAAATTGTTCTTGCGACAAATATGGCTGAAACAAGTATAACCATTAATGATGTAGTGTTTGTGGTTGATTGTGGGAAGGCGAAAGAGACTTCATATGATGCTCTAAATAACACCCCTTGTTTGCTTCCTTCCTGGATCTCAAAGGCTTCAGCTCGCCAAGTAAATCTTTTAAAATCTTTTATCAGTTTGTTTATGGAACTTTCTTTAAGAAGTTAAATAGTAGCTTATGCCAACTTGGACAACTGTAATGTTCTTTGTCAGAGGAAAGGCAGAGCAGGCCGAGTTCAACCAGGCGAGTGTTACCATCTGTACCCAAGGTGTGTGCATGATGCATTTGCTGATTATCAATTGCCAGAACTTCTGAGAACACCTTTACAGTCTCTATGTTTGCAAATCAAGAGTCTACAACTTGGAAGCATTTCAGAGTTCCTATCTAAGGCCCTACAAGCTCCTGAACCTCTATCAGTAAGCATGGAGCTCCCTGCATATTGCATTCATATGTACCTCACCCCTTAGCCTCCCAATTGCATTTAAATCCAACTTGTTTTTTGCTTCCTTTGGAATTTTTGCCTTCATGGATTGACATTTTAACTGCTATTCAGGTTCAAAATGCTATCGAGTATTTAAAGATGATTGGAGCTTTAGATGAAAGTGAAAATCTTACATTGCTGGGTAGATATTGAATTCTTAACTTTTGATTTACAGCTTTTAGATATGTTGATTGCCATGGAAATTCCTTTGTGTAACAGAAGGAATAATGATGATATTCTTGTTCGCTTCCAGGACGCAACTTATCAATGCTTCCAGTTGAGCCAAAGCTTGGAAAGATGCTTATATTTGGTGCTATTTTCAACTGCTTGGATCCAATAATGACCATTGTTGCTGGCCTGAGTGTCAGAGATCCTTTCTTGATGCCATTTGACAAGAAGGACGTAAGTAGCATAAGAATGTTAGATGTGTGATTGGGTGCTTTGTTTTCTTCTCCATTTAGTTAGTAAAGCATGAAAATCAAATATCATTAGAGGAAAAGAAAAGAAATTAACTCAAGTGAGCTTCTACTGCTTTAGACTTAAAAATCAGGTATACTTCACATAAACATGCACGACTTTCTCCCATTTGTAAGTTTCCCGTCTCAATTTAATGAGCAACTGCTGAATACTTGTCATGATTGGTACTAAAATATTGATTTCATAATCTGAAGGTCATTAATGGTTAATTTTACTGACTAACCATTTAAATGTCCTGTATATGCCTTAGAATACATCTAAACACACAGTATATTGTTTCTGTTGATTTAAGCGATAGACCCTTAGGTTTAATTTCTGAAAAGTAGTGTGAGAATTAGTTACTTTTTCATTTGTCAAGGTTGAGTTGGTACTGGTGGTTAAACCTTGTCTCGTATTAGAGAATGTTGAATGGCTGATGGCAAGTTGTTGTGTCCATGTTTTTAAGGTATCTGACTATGTACTACTGAGCTAAATCTAATCTAAATGTGTATAGATTTGCAAGCCTCTAATAAGAAATATAACATTGTGTGATTTTAGCTTGTAACCATCCCGCAATAAAAAGATGTGTGGATGCATACATTGGCTTTATATTGTGCACCTATTTCATGGTTTTCTTAGATTCATTCTTTCGTTCTGCTTCATTATGTTTTTGTTCAGGTTGATGTCCTTAGTGTACTCTTGCTTGTGTTATTCAACAAACTTTAGTTAGAGATGGTTTAAGAACTACCTTCAGTATTATCTTTTCACTTCTTGCAGCTTGCTGAGTCTGCGAAGGCCCAGTTTTCTGCTCGTGACTTCAGTGACCATCTTGCTCTGGTCAGGGCTTTTGAGGGTTGGAAAGATGCTGAAAGGGAGCAATCTGGTTATGAATACTGTTGGAGAAATTTTCTTTCTGTACAAACTCTAAAAGCAATTGATTCCCTGCGGAAGCAGTTCCTTTATCTGCTCAAAGATGTTGGTTTAGTTGAAAATATTGAGAGTTGCAACGGATGGAGTCGTGATGAACATCTCATTCGTGCAGTTATATGTGCTGGTTTATTCCCAGGAATATGCTCTGTTGTGGTGAGTTAATGATTATGGTTTCATACGAAGTTGGTTATATCTTTATACAATTTTCTCTATGTGCTTTCCTGTTGTCTGCAAGATGCTCGGAGGAAGTTCTTTTAAATTGGTTTATGATTGCTTCATTTGGTTTGATCTCAGACCGATTCCGTAGACCAGTTATGTTATCTTATGATAATATTTGAGCTGTCATTTCTATCTGGTACTAGTTACGGGATGGGATAAGTACTAATATGAATCATATGTATACAGAACAAGGAGAAGTCCATATCACTAAAAACAAGGGAGGATGGTGCAGTGCTTTTGCATTCGGTAAGATGATTCAGTGACTACACTTCCTCAAACGCTTGGGTAGATTTATGACTTTGAAATTTTTATTTTTTGCATTCGCCTTGGATTGATGCCCCTTTGTTTTTTGATCAGAGTTCTGTGAATGCCCAAGAAACCAAAATTCCATTCCCATGGATTGTTTTTAATGAAAAAGTGAAGGTTAATTCAGTTTTTCTCCGTGATTCAACTGGTGTATCTGATTCTGTGGTTCTGTTATTCGGAGGACACGTTTCTAGAGGAGGATTAGTAAGTCTATGGTTTCCTTTTAAACCCCAGATGGCACGATTTAATTAGTTGCCTACCTTCAGTTTTAAGTACATTTGCTTCTAGTAAATGTATTTTACATTATTTTATAGGACGGCCACATGAAAATGCTGGGTGGATATTTGGAATTTTTCATGAAACCTGAGTTGGCTGCTACGTATCTGGGTATGAAGAGAGAGCTTGATGAACTTGTTCAGAGAAAGGTATGTGTTTGGGCTCCAATAGCTGTATGGTATACATATCCCAAGTCCCTTTCTATCAAATGTGTATGTTCACTAGTTCTTTAGCAAGTTGATCAATGGTACAACTGTCGTCGTTCGTTTATTCTGTTTTTCAGCTGCCATCTTGTATGTGATTGGCGGATGTTCCATGACATTGTTTTCTTTCTTCTTCTAATCCCATCTTATTGAATGCAGCTTTTAAATCCAAAGTTGGACATACAGTGTCATGAAGATCTTATCAGAGCAGTGAGATTGTTGGTCTCAGAGGACCAATGTGAAGGCAGATTTGTGTTTGGGCGTCAGATCTCAACATCATCCAAAAAACCGAAAAACTCAGGTCTGGCAAATGGAGGTGGTGATAATGCAAAATCTCACCTCCAAACCTTGCTTGGTAGGGCAGGGCATCAGCCACCTTCCTACAAGACAAAACAACTGAAAAACAACAAATTTAGATCCACTGTTGTATTCAATGGACTAGATTTTGTTGGCCAACCTTGTAGTAGCAAGAAAGAGGCAGAAAAAGCAGCAGCTACAGAGGCTCTTACGTGGTTGACTGGCGAGAGCGAACCATCTGAAAAGACCGTTGATTACATGTCTGCAATTCTGAAGAAAAGCAAGAAGAAACAGCAATCTCCCGCAAGGTGGAAGTAATTGTTTTTAGAAGCATATTTTGGTATAATTGGATCAGTACTCCCACCATGAGCAGTCGGTCTTCATATTTCTATTGGTTGACTGGTGACTGTAGATAAATGCTTCAAGTCTGGAGAGCTCAACTCTATATTTCATAAGATTCAGACCCCATGGTCTTGTGTTATTGCGGGGCAGAAGACTTGTCTGGTAAACGGTTATTGTTCTCCATATTCACAGTAATCAGCTCATGGCTCCAATCTGTTATTGCAGCAGGCTGCCAGCATTGTCTGTATATATTACACGCCTGTTGGGAAGAAACTTTTCGGTAGTTGATTTTGCCAAACCATAAACAGATTCTTTCTTTCACTGAGGCCAGGAGAAGTCATGACACTTGCTTGAAATCAATAATTTGGAGTGTCTGCTGATCTCAAGCAACTCAAGTGAGATCTTCCTGTGGTTATCTGGTCTGAGTGGTGGTTTCTATATAATCTCTAGACCTCAAGGTCCATAACTTATGGAAGGTGGAGTTGGGGTGATGGAGGTTGTTTTGTATATTACTAAGAGTTAGGAAAAGAGTAACCGGTGAAATGTAGAGAATCGAGAATATTTATCTGATCTATAATTCTGCAACTTAATAGCTACAATCATAGAGTTGTAGTTGATGATTTTGACCTTTGATAGGAGAATATGTTTTCTACCATTTAGTCAGAAAATTGATTTTGGACACTGGCCTCAAGTATGAACTGATGACAGAGTTGTATGTTCTTCGCACTGCCAATTTTGCAGCGATGCAGATTTGGTCGCGGATGGTTGTTTGTCTAGCTGCAGATACAGGTAATTCTGTCCTCTGCTAGAGTATCGCTCAGCATATGTATTTGATGATGAGAAGTTCTGGAGGAGGGCCACTTTCAATTGCTTAAAATTTTAAGTGTCTTAACTTATTAGAAGACTAGTTACATTCCAACAGTTCTAAAACTGGGATTAGCTGTTACATCTGAGGGGGGCGGTCTATGATGTTGTAGCTGTTTTTAGTGCTCTGGAGTCATGTGAGATGGACGCTATCTGGTGGTCCTGTGGATAATTATAGAATCAAGTTCAAGATCTTGATTTTCTAATCCTTTTCCTAGATGGCAATCAGGGATTTCCTTATATGATGAACAACTTTTAGGGGTGATATCAGTGACTTGGCAGACTAAGGTATCTATCAATATATGGAAGAAGGTTTAGGTAGGTAGTAAAATGTTGTGGCTACTGCATTTAGAAAAATATAATTTACAGTGTAGTACATGTTATGGTGAACGCGATTGAAAACAGATTATTTATTTTTCATTTGATACTACTTTTTAATTGTGCTTTTAGCATTTATACCAAGCATTTAGAGCCTCATTCCCAATGTTGCCGAAGTTTGGACAGAGATTGGAATTGTCGCCTGCTGCTACAAGTTATTGTTGTCTGTTGCTACTGCGCCGCTTGTTGCTTCTGTTACTGTTCCCCTTCCCCTTCCCTTTCGCCCCTCAGTTAAGTGATCTCCAACTAGTTGACAATGTACATTGAGATGCTTTTTTCAGTCGTGAAAAATGTGGATTAGCAGTTATATGTTGGTTATTGCAGCACAGTGAAATGGAGAACCCATAGAAACATGGAAAGCACGAAGCAAGTATGAGAAGATATAGGCTATCAATAGTCAATACAACATCATCTATAGTTATGCCAAAACTGCTTCACAACCCTCTATATATATTCTAATTCAAGTGAGGAGCTGGCTACGGATACATGAACGATCAGCTACATACACCCAGACCCACTACGTACTACAAGCAACACGTCCCCAGAACAGCATACGAAGGAGCAAGTGATCATGTGCGATTTATTGTAATGCACGTACCGTTCCTACCTAAAACAAAAAGAATAACAATGACACAAATTTCAGACACCCCCCCAATTTCTTCAAATGTGTACATACCTAAGTATGCAATGCAAGCCATATGGAAGAAATTAGAAGTCCTAACTACGAACAAGCTCCAAGGCTTTCAATAGGGTCACCCTAAACCTATCCAAATCAACATTTACATCTTGATTGTCCAAATAAACAGAACGAAAATCATGCCATCCTTTCCCATTACTAACAACAGCGTCTCTATAGACTTCACCGTCGGCCGCCCCCAGATATCTCGCCAACAATGAGCTTTCATTTAAACGCACCTTGTACTCCAAATACTTCAATTTCATATCCTTTGCCGGAAGCTGAAAGTAATGCTTAGCCAAGAAGTCTAATCCAAGGGGTACTATTTGAATCACGACTGCATTTTCAGGAAGAAAAACCATGTTGGTAAGTCCAGCTCCATGCACCCCTACCATCACATCGAAAGAGTTCACAAATCTTGCAACTAAGGACACTTGCCACCCCATTTCTCTCACAACGACATCAAATCCCAAGCTTCGACCCAAGTTGGCTACTTCACCTTCATTCACTAGATGACGGGTTTTCTTCCTGGAAATGATGAGCAAGCGAGGGCGTCGTCTTGTGCTGCAATACTTGTGATTGCGATCACAATCATTTGCGAATTGTCTCTTCAATGAATACGTGCTTCGAAGGAACCTTGTGAAGTCCGTGACTGAATAATTATGTGGGGACTTTGAAGGATCGATGCTCAACTCCTTGTGGGCTTTCAGGCCAACAATCATTCTTGGAAAACACAGCACTTGGTTTTCATTGTCAATGTCGATAACGTCGAACTTGGAGAGTTTCTGCAGTAAAACTTTGTACTTAGTGGTCCACCAAGAACGCTTGTTGGCTACAAGAAACAGCACTGTTCTATTAAACTCTCGGGAAGTCAGGTAGAGTGGAATGAGCACGTCGGTGAAGTCATGAAAATGGTTTCCGGCATACCCTCCACCGGAGAAAACAATCGCCGGAACACTGAAATTTTGAGTACAATGAGGGGTGGCGAGAGGCGCTTGGGGAATGATCTTGAACGTTCTCACCTTCCCCATTACCACCTTATCGCCTTTCCGTGCATAAGGTTTTACTGTCCAAGAAGTCGTACACTCGTGTGCTTGGGTTGAAGCTATGAAGATGGTGGATGAGTTGCCATGGATTCTTATGTCACCACTCATTTCATAGACTTGAGATCTTGAGTTGCTGAAATTACCAAGAATAGGGTTTGGACTGATCTCATCTGCATCAATATCTGGAAAAACAACAAAACAAATTTAAAGTTGTAGTTACTGCAACATTTACCTCAGTAATTTGGGTCAAATATTTATAATGTTAGCAACTAGCTTCAACGTGTAAATTCGGAGGAGTTACAATTTTGGTCCCTGAACAAAGCTACTTTTGTTCGTTTTAGTCCCTAATAGTTTCCACTTATAACATTTTGGTTCTTTAACTAGCACTTTTTTCTAATGTTTTTTTTATCATTTCTTTCAAGTTGTTGTTAAGTTTGATGGAAAATCATCACGTGCCACTCGTGTGAGACTGACATCAGCCCTCTTTCCAAGGCTCATGTGTATGGCATATGGTGGGTGATCTTTCGTCAAATTTAATAACCACTTGATGAAAATAACGAAAAACATAAAAAAAGAAACTAGCAGTTTAGGAAATAAAAGTGTACATTATAATTGTTGAGGGACTAATACGACATTGTTTAAGGGCTAAAAGTGAATAAATGACATTGTTTATGTACCAAAAAGTATAATTCTCTTATTTTGAGGTGTATTATATCACAAAATAATAAATTTAAAGAAATTGTACAAATGTGACACATCTCGTTTCGAAATATAGTGATAAAAAAATCAAACCAGGAGACTGATTCTGCACTATTAAAACTTTAGTTTAATAAGAAAATACCAATTGTATGGTATAATAATCTTTTGCTCCCCTAAGTACTTATTAAATCATTTTTAGCATTCTCTATTCCGATCTCATCAATTTTGATCTTCAAGTTTTTTTTTTTAAATAATTAAAGTTAATTTTGATAATTAGTTAATTGTCTAAACTGATGGAGGGACTTTTTTTTTTAGGACAAACCAAAAATAAATATAAAAAATCAATAGCCCACTACTTACAGTGCAACACTTTTTTTTATCTATTATAACTGTGCAGCTTAATTTTTTGCAAATTTTAGTGGGAAAATTTTGTCATTTTATAGTGAAATGCATGAAAAATGCAACAAAATCAATATAATTCCCTCCAAAAAGCCTAGTGGTTTTCAAACCATAAAAAAACCACCTTGGACCTTCTAAAAGTGGTTTTCCATCCTCACTTAACGGTTTAAACGGAGTTGGGACCAAAAGTGCAACACTTTTTCTTTCTATGGGACCAAAAGTGCTGAGCTCATAACGTATGGGACCAAAATTGCAACAGTATCTATCCTGTGGGACCAAAAGTGCAATTTTCCCAGAAAAAAGAGACGCGAGGCAACATTTTGGGTGAAAAAATAGCCAAAATTGAAAGAAATTACTTATGGTCCCCAAGTTAGTCACTAAATTATTTTTGGTATCCATGTTCCAATTTCATCAATTTTGATTTCTAAATTTTTCTAAAATGAACATATTCAGTCATGACCAATAATTTCAAAAAAATGTCCTTCCATTAGTTTTGACACACTAACATTATAAAGCACAATCTATAAATTAATCAAAACACATTCTTGTTTTCACACAAAAATCTATACAGATTAAAATCACAAATTTCCCACCAAAATCTGAAAATTTAAAATGAAAAACAAAAGCAAACAAGGATCATTTTCATTTACTGAGTTTGCTCATGGAAAAATAGCCATATCTACATGATACTATCCATCACATATTATATAGGTTAAAACATTACAGTAAGCTTACATGATTGTCGCGGTTTGCTGATTTCTTCCGTGCTCATCAACATTTTGAGGCCCGAATCCGTTGACTGCTCCAAAATCACTGCAAAATCACTCCAAAGCATAACTTCATTCTTAAATAATTATGTTGTAAGAAAATGTATATGGTCAGTGTTAAACGTATGTTAGAGATGAGAATAATTAAGCAAATTCTGCATGTGAAACTTTTCTTTTTTTTGAATAAATGGATGGTAATGAGATTCGAACTCCAAAATCTCTTGTTTTGTCTGACTCTAATCTAACGTTAGAACGACGTACCAAAAGGAGGAGGGCCAACACACGACTTCAAAACAGTGCAAAGGGTGAATGCTATAACGAAGCAACTCAAGAATGCTCGACATCCCAGTCTTTTCTGCTCGTGCCGGCTGAAACTTCTGCCCAATACTGTCTTATTCGTCATGCTGATTCTCTCTAAGAAAATGACGACTCACGACACAAGCGCGCGGCAACAAACTGAAATGGGATCACTGGAGCATTAGAGCAATTAGTTTCCAATTTGAAGAAGATGAGTTTGGAATTAATGGGAGTCCGCGCGCGCGGGCGTCTTAGAAGTAGGTGGGCAGAAGGGCGCCGGCCGGCGTTATTCGGACTCAGATATCTCTGAGGAATGCCATACCAAACGCTGAGTTTCCATAGAGTTGATGCTGCCCACGATCTTCCCATATTTTTTGTTGGTTGAGATGACAAGGATGTTGGGGTTGACCCTCACTCCGCATGTCGGATCCATTGTACTTTTTGTGCAAAATTTATTCTATTTTTCTATTCAACATATGAGAAATTTTAGTTTGTATTGGGTTTAAATCGAAACTAATTATATTATGAGTGTAATATACTTATCATGTGAATGGTATACTGTTTAAAAAAAATGATCAATCACATTACTATTGTGATACAATTGTTATGTAATTGGTTTAGTTCGATCAAATTTTACATAAAAGTTTCTTTAAACATACACACGCTAAACGTATAGAATCTTTTTTCAAAATAAGATAGATGTTATTCTTATTACACTTTCGTCTATTTGGTTTGAAAAATTATGTCTAGCACTCTTGAGATTTGCTTCCGTTTAACAAATAAGTCCCTCCGTTAGTCAAAATTCATCGAATTTGCTGATATGAACAACAACAAAATCAGAAGAAATATATAGTAGCCCATGATTGACTTAGTACCGACTTATTACAGGTCAAATAAATCTGTTTATTATCAAATTACCCTCATATGTCTTCACGCGTTAATGCATGTGAGGAGATATATCTTCACCATTACAAGAAGTAATTTAGTCTGAAAAAAATTATTTGATCTGTAATAAATCAGTAATTAGTCAATCAATAGTAAATAACAATTTTTATTCAATTTTTTTGTTAATATCAACAAATTCAATGCATATTGAAACTGTGGAACTGATTTTGTTAGAAAAAAGCAAATATCAGGGGTGCTACATATAAATTTTCAAATTATAAAAAATTTACGTGTAATTACACCGAATCTCACGATAGGAGTTTAATTATCCCTATTAAAAAATTTGAAAGAAGAAACAAGGAGAAATACTGTAAATTTAAACGACAAAGGCAGCAATAAATAGCAAATTTTCACAAAGGTAGACGAGAGAATACTCTGTCAAAACGAATGGAAAACAGAAAGGGGGGAAAAAAATCAATCGCCAGACGCATGAAAATGCGGATCAATGACGTAAAAGCTTGAGTGCCTTTACTAATGTGCCTCTAAACCTGTCCAAATCAATGGTCACATTCTGTTGGTCCAGGTAAATAGACGAAAGTGCATCCATCCTCTTCTTCGGTAAGACTTTGGATCTTTCAGAACCGGATGATCGGTTGGGTACTGTTGACTCAGAGAGCTTTCTTTCACGCTTACTTTGTATTCCAAGTACCTAATGTTCATACCCGCTGCAGGGTCCCTGAAATCAAGTCTAGCAAATTCATCAATTTCTCCGAATGGAATCACTTGAATCAGGACAGCATTGTCTGGTAGGAACACCATGTTTGTAGCCCGGCTCGTGTACTCCCATCAGCACGTCGCAAGAATTTACCGTTTGTGCGAATCTTGTCACGTTGGTAGACACTCGAGCCTCTGCCGAGACCACCTCGTATCCCAGCTTTCTTGCCAACCTCGAGACGTGGTCTTCGTTTGTTATGGCTCGTGTTCGGTTCCTGGATATGATCATGACGGGGCTTCTTCGTCCCGTCTCCCTTTTTTGATCTGACTGCCCGTTTTCTCTCCAGAGAGTAGGCTCGTCGGAGGAGCTGCTTGAAGTGGTGCATTGACAGCCCAGAAGGAGGTTCCGACAAAGCCGGATCAATCATGAGCTCTTTGTGAAAATTGAGGCCGGCAACCATGTTTTGTTGTAGCAATGGACGTGCACTTTCTCATTGTCTATGTCTACTACGTCGTGGCTGGTGAGCAGGTCCAGAATTCGTCTGTATTTACTTATCCACCATCGCTTGTAATCACTTGCAAGAAAATGGACCTCCTTTTCGTAACGAGACGAAGTCGTGTATAACGGAAACAACAGATCCGCAAAATCATGGAAATAGTTTCCCGAAAATCCAGCAACTGAGAAAAGGATAGCTGGACGCCTGTGATTCTGTGTACATTTTGGGACATTGCTGTAGTTGTCGTAGTCCTGTCGTACTATGTTTAGTGTCCAATTCTTGACATGGGACAAGCCCTTTCTAGGATAAGGCTGTATGCTCCATGAACTGGTTGAATTTGATGATGAGATGCTCATGTCTAGAGGTTTTATTACAACAAAGATTGTGGAGGAATTGGCTTCAATCCTTATGTCTCCTTCAACTGCGTAATAGTTTGCAAGTGAGTACTCTGAAATTCTGTGAAAGGGCGCCGCCGTCTTCCTCGTCTCGTTGATTGCTGCAATGGGAAAAAGTTGTGTTCAAGAAGTAATCATAGAAACATGATCACTTAATTTGTTTGGAGGTATTTTTAGCCAAGTTTCAAAATATTTGGGAAGATGAATTTGTTTAACATAATTATGATAATTCTTTTATTTAAAAAATTATCAATACTCTTTGGATTTTAACGATCTTTTAATGATTAACCCACTCCATTAGGTTTTCATCCATTTTTTTATGATAAATTGACCAAAATGTCCTTATAAATTAACAATTATAATTTTATTTATTTTTTAAATTTTTAAATTTTAAAAAAAATTCATCCACCCCGTTCGATTTTTTTTTATAAGTTATTAAGTTTTTTAAAATAAGATAAAAAATACAGTAACGACAAAGTTGACAATTTCATACCTCCATCAAAGGATTAAATAATTTATTCGAACGTCGGGGGGGGGGGGGGGGGGAATTTTATTTTTTCAAACAACGATGAGTATTCGTAATTATGACAAATTTCAAGAATGTAGTTATAATTTACTCTATATTTGAAGAGGTAAAAAATTGTTGAATGGGACAAAAATTACTAAAATTATACGGTAAATTAAATTGTCATTTATGATATTATGTCTAATAATTACACAAACGCCCCTTTACCTTTGCGATATTTGAAGTATACCTCATTCATGGGGTATATTTATAAACTTTTACCCTTAAATAGAGGTATACTTCTAATTACGACTACAATTTCAAAGGACATAATTGTAACTTTAAATAAATTAAAAATCTATAATACATTACGTTTAGAATCAAATTTAGCCCATTTCAAAAATTAACTGAAAAATGAACCCAAGCAAATTACCGGATGCTGGCTTTTTAAACTAATTTTAAGTAGCTGTATATGATATCAACACCATTTGAGAAAACATCCTTTAAAGGTTGTACTCATAATTACAAAGGATATAAAATATTTGTAATTCGACGCGAGGTCAAAAATGTCAATATAATTTATCATTTTTTATAACATTTCATACCTAGTAGACGTTGAGAGATGGGACTTGTGTTATTGACTACCACCATACTATTTTCATCAGTGGCGTTAATTTGCAACTGCAAATCCCCTGCACCATTGCCACCTGCCGCAAAGATACACAAAAATTCACAATAAGCATCCTATGTCAAAAAATATTTGAATTTTCTATTTCAAATCTCGTTGCATCTTCTTCCGTTCTAATGTAAAATCTTTCCCTGAATAAACATTAGTACCTCTTTTCTCGTGTTTTTCACTTGTATCGTCAATTACACGCATGTCGTGAACAGCATTGATCGCCAGCTGCAAGCTGACGGCATCGCCAACTGAAAGTAGGACCAAGAATTTGAAACTACATGAGCAGAGATTAGAGTCTTGACGCAGTACTAGTACTAGAGCAACGCACAAATAGGACGTACGTACTCACTGAGGCGGACTGCCGATGAGAGTTGAACGTCGAGGAAATGCTGAATGCAGTGATGAAGCACAAAAGGAGTGCGCAGCAGCCGAACCTCTGCGCTGGTACTGATTGAAACTTTTTGCAAAGATGGGATCATACATCTCACTCACAAATAAATAGCGACTTTACTTCGATTATATGCTACTAATTAGTAGCGACTAAAGAAATGAAAAAGTAGTGTAGAGGAGGAAGAAAGACCCTTAATTGAAGCTATCATCATTTCACGCTTTTGTGATTGTTGTGATGAGAAATTGTGCGATTTGTTGACTATGATTGGTGTTAATAATGATGTATATATTGTTGTGGGATTTGTGATGATTATTACAAGTTGAAAAATGAGGTAGTAGCTAGTTTAGTTTAATAATGATGATTAGGTGGCAGTGGTTGTTGTTAATTGGTATTGAAAGGATGGTTTCAAACTAATTAATTAAAGAGATCACAAAATGTCTAGTGAAGCAATTGCAAAGAGTTTCCCTAGCATGTAATCCAAGGTCAATGTGCAATGGACATGAGGATGATGTATACTTCTAAACTTCTACGTGACGAGCATACGAGGTCTTGCGTGATTGGTACTGGTTTTAAATTCTAAACTCTTCGTTTAGTAGAGATTTTTTTATTCGAAGAATTATGTATGTGTATAATGTGGGTGTATGTTTATTTATATAAGTTTTTCATTTTGTGTTTTTGTATGTGTTTCGTTATTTTGTTGTTATTAAATTATTGATGTACGTGATGGTTTGAATCCCACGTACATGGGTGTTTGTAGTTATTGTCTTTTTGTATGTGTTTTTTTTGCTTTTTATTTGTTATAAAATTATTAATGTGATTGATAGAGTTTGCGAAAAAATTTAATCACATAATTAATATGGGTGACAATTTTTAGTCAGTTGGAATCAATTTGACAATTTAAGACATGCAAGGCAAAAAAATTGTCACATTAGGTACAAATTTACTGAAAATTGCAAATTTGGCTGTAATTTAGCATGTGACTTCACAATGAGCCGCCAAATTGCTGATCTAATTTGAAATTTTATGGGAGTTTATTCTATATCCCACCGTGTATACTGTTGGCCTCCCCTATATTTTTTCCACACTAGTAAATACAATTAAGATGTAAGGTTTTAATAACGTGAAGTAATGTGACCTGTCATTATTTTATAGTATTGTACTAGGGAACTAAAATCATTATATATATATAGGATTTCAGAAAAAGATAAAAAGGAACAAAATTCTGTACTATAAGTTCATTAAGGAAAAGTCTTATACAGCGGGCATACTTATAGGAGTGGTGGGCTATTTTTAGTTCCTGTATGAACTTCTAGATTTCCAGGGCAATTAAAATTCTTGTGTGTTAACTTATTTAATTATGAAATTTTCTTGGCTACACAATTATAAGAGAACACAAAAAGATTCATAGACCGAAGGGTATATTGGGCAATTGTGACCTCGTTCTAATTGCGCGTAGGACTGTCAGGACAGCCCAAATTTATTGTGCAAATATTTTTGACGATGAAAAAATATTTGGTCTTAACCGGTGTTTAATACACTATTTTAAAGCATTGGACCGAAATAAACCACCCAAATCGAATTCCGTGACACAGTGATAAACCTTAATACTATGTACAACTTGTCTACACATTTCGTTGACTGCGGTCAAGAGCATATTCTACTACAGTATAAATTCTCACAGAAATTCTCTAATTGGAGGTATGTTGATATTATTGATTGGTAAATGGTTTAAAAAAAAAAGATGAACAAATCTCGCAAATCCTTTATGTGTTAGTTCAAATATGTAATAAGAGTGTGGTTAAACATCCTTTTCGGAGAGTCATGCCCTCTCATGATCTTTATTACTCCTCAAACATCGACATTTTAGGATCTAGTAAATGTTATAAGTTTTATAGACATATTTCGACTCCCCACTGTAAATAAATCTAGGTGGATCCATAGATTAAACTTCTATTGTCAGTTTTATTCTATTATTAAATCAGAAATAGTTCTTTTACCTCCTAATTGCATAACTCATATCCTTCAAATCTCTACCGAATTAGTTAACTCAATGAAAAATATTAAAATCTTGCTAAATGCTCAGCGCAATAAGTAGAAATAGAAGAACTTTCACTCATCCCAATATAGTCATACTAATGAAGAGCAAGTGATTAAAAAATTCTGGCCCAACCGATATGTAATCGGCAAGATCCCGACAGTGAGGATGCAAAAATGTGGCCCCAACACGTGTATGCGACTTTCTTGCTCAACACCGTCCACGATAGCACTTAGAAGAGCCTAAAGCACTCACCATTGTATTAATGAATACTGTATAATGGCATAGCAAAAGTCTGAAATTAATATATGTTTGTAGTCAATCTCTCACCTGAGTGGAAAGCATTGTTCTCATGTAAGTTGAAAGGCCCTGAAAGAATAAAATCATCAACATCTCAGATCAATTTGGAGGAAGAAAGGCTCCAATTTCAATTGAAAGGCTATACAACAAATGATTAGGAACCTGTAATGAGTCCCATACTTGAAAGGGAACGTAATCACGAGTCACACTGCTCGGAAATCCCTGCATTCAAACCGAATTGAGATAAATTGACAATTATTTCTAAGACAAAGCTTTACAATCAGGAAGAAAAAAAAGAGTGAAACTTTGTTCTCATAGGTCGTTACATGATCATTTTCTACAATATTTTTGGAAGTAAAATCCTAACTTCCTATTCTTTTCAAAATAAAACCTGGGAATAGAGGAATTCCTCCAAACAGCTCAATGCATTGCTGAATACATACTTTTTTCCCCACTAAAATCAAAGAAGATACTTCATCTCAGAAGTTAGTTCATTTAATCAATACATTTAGATCACAATACACACACACACACACATATATATATATAAGAATGAGGATATGTCAATCAAGACAATAAGTCAATTCCCTAGACATTCTACATCATGCTACCACACCCTTCAACCTCGGCTCCTTGAACCACCTTACAAAACCACGAGTAAATCTCCACCAAGCTAAACAAATTCTCAACCTGCAGTCATCAAAGTACGACCTCGGAAGCGCAAAGGTGCCAATATATCCGCACACAAAAACAACCCTCTTCGTATATATTACAAGTACCTCACCGAAAAATTCTAGAGAAAATGAAAATTCCTGTACCTCAGGAACAAAAGCGTCGAGGATTCTCCGTAAAAGATGACTGAAACTACGACCGGATTTTCGAACGGAGTCTCCGGTGACTGTGATAGTGGCGGTCTTAGTGAGCAGTGACGAAGCGGTGCCGTTCCATTCCTCGATCACCGCGACTTCCGATCGGCGTAGCCACGCTTCGGTGCCCTCTCCTTCCATTACAGCTTTTCCCCGGTGTGTTCTGAAACTACTGCGACTTCTGTTGTTAGTCGGAGGATTCAGATATGGGCCCCTGATTTTCCTTAATTTCCTTTTAAGCCCCTATTTTTCCTTATTTTTCTTTTAAGCCCCTGATTTTCCTTATTTTCCTTTTAAGCCTCTCATTTCTAAGATTGCTTCTCTATGACCCCCTCAAGATTTCTAATACACAAAAAAGGGTAAATATCACTTTTAGTCCCTCAAGTATGCCATTATCCAAATTTGGTCCCTCATATTTCCTCCTCATCAAATTTAGTCCCTCAAGTTTAAAAATTCCATCAACTTTGATCATTTCCTTAAAACTCCGTTAATTTTAACGAATTTGCTTTTAAAAAAAAAATAAAAAAGATAAATGGGGTAACCAAGGAATCAAACACATGCCATCCATTTAGCATGTAAAAAAGACTTCACCACTCCATCAAATCTCTTTCTGAGCTTTTCAGTAATCCAAATGTTACTTATAAAGATGAATTATCATAAATGATGAATTAATCCTAAATCTCCTAAAACAATCCAAAGGAATTATTTTTTTTTTCGTGAACTCTACCAGCCACTCAAACTGAAAGCTAAGTGAGTGATGAAATAAAGAGAAGAGAAAAAAAATCACGTAGTAATATCAAAAGGTGTCATAAAATAATGGTTCTTGAGATTGTTTGAAAATATTTGATGACTGACTAATTTATGAATTTATATTGAATTTTATGTCCTTTTTTATATGTAGTATTTTATATATTATAATTATTTAAAAAACATAAATGTTGGTATTAATGCTTGAATGTTATTCGCAAATTAAAAAGGAAGCGAGTCAATCTAAATTTTATTACTTAATTAGAGGGCGATAAATTCTCCACACGTATTGACAACTAAAGTAGACTTAACAAATGAATTCAATCATAGCAAAAAATCCCCTCTCCTATACTTCAGAATGAGGAGGTTATTTATACTAGCTAAACTTTTACGCTATTTTCGAGTAGGTGGGCGTGTGAAATACATTTTTATCCTTCACCAACTCCTCGTTACAAGGCTATGAATAATCAACATAAGGTTTGTCTTTTACGTCTTGTGATAATGCGGCAGGTTTGACTCCGAATTTTCCTTTTATGGCGATGTCTTCCTTCCTTTTCGTAGAGATCTTTCCTTTTTATATTGGAGTTTGATCTTTCCCCTATCAACAGCCCCCTTAATTCATAACTATCTTTTAGAGATAATTATGAATTAATAAGGAATGTTGGATTCCCCCTTTCTTTCTTTTGGACTCGGCTCGTTTTTGCAGAAGGCTAGGGTTTTGACGATAGTATATATAATTTCCTTGTCGTTTCAAGTAATTTGTTTGTTTCTACTGAATAGCCTCTTTGTCGTTTCTTCGCGAAAAAAAAAATGTTCATGGTATGGAGAGGTATTTCTGCAACCAATCTTGTAAAATCTTTGTATGCGTTACTG